>JAHZNE010000922.1:0-72116 GCA_027744055.1 Callyntrura sp. NNG-2020 | reverse complement strand
TGTTACCAAAACTTGGCAAAGTCGCTTTTGGAGAACCTTTGGAGAACAAATTTATTATTACCAAAATGACAAGATTTGCGTACGTATTTGGTAGTAGAGTTGCTGCGGCCAGTTTTTTTTTGCTATTTAATTAAATCACAATGCAATGTCAGTTAAATTCACATAATAATTTGTTTCGGTATATAAATTTCTACCTACAAAATAATAATGCGTTATGCAAGCAAGTCGTTTTTTATTCTTTTCTTCGACAGAAGCACCTTCTCCGGTTTAAGTTGTTAATATTGGTTAACCCCCACACATCACATTGTTGTGCCATTCAACAAATAGTAAATAGGTATTTTAAAAATGATTGGTATTTTTTGCATTTTGGTTGCGTTTCATTGAATAACTGCATTTTCTTGCGTTGGTCGGCACCGTGCGGTCAACATCAGCGGTGGTGGTCAACAAATTAAAGTACAAAAGAATTTGCTGTTGTTGTAAAGTTGTTGTTACTCTTACCCAATGTGAGTCGCAATGCGGCTTATGATTGCGGCTAATCCACTTTTGTTCCAAATGCATAATGTGCGGCTGGGGTTTAAGATGACATAAAAAAACTTAATACTTTTGGATGCATTACGAAGACAATTTGTATTAGCTTATTATTACATGTTGTTTCGCAGTAAATAAAGTTTATTTCTTTCGTAGTGAATGTGTATGCACATTTTATTCTTGTTATCTTTTTAGGCTACATTCTCTACACCATACCACCAGAGAGTAGGTACGTTTCTTGAGAATAAAAAGATACAAGGGGAGCTGGCTGAATATACGCAACACTTTTTACCTTGCCATCTTTCCGTAAAATCGCATAAACATCAAATCACAAAAAGGAAATGTTAAAATTACTTTAATACGTAATATGACGTCCATACAGTTCTGCGCAATTTTATCAATCCTTTTCTGAGCAAATTGTCAACTAATCTAATAATTTCACATAAAAAATTAACAAGTCGAGTTAAAAAATAGTACGTATGCGTATGTATGTATGTAATGTGTTATATTTGCTTATATCGTGTGTGTTGGTGATTGATGTTGACGATACTCAATACTTGATTGGGCCGTGTACATGTCAAGACGATAATGTCACGTCGTCGTGTTACTCTACGTGATGTGAGCCAATAAGACAATTTATGGGACGCAGAGGTCAGCGTTGATTTCTTATTAAACAAGCATACATAAGTTTTAATGGTGATCATGAAAGGCAATAAGAGTTCTACTAACTAACCATCGCATCGTCATTGTCGTCGTCGTCATCATCACCTTGTTCAACCTTTGCCTTCTTATGAACGCGAAGTTTTTCATATTATTATTTTTTCATCCTTTTTCAATGGAACTAATATTTCAAGCCGTATGCTGCTGACATGATCAAGCACGAACAAAATAGCAATAAATAATTTGTTTTTTTGAAAGATTCAACTTAATATACCTTTTTGGTCATTTCCTTCTAAACTGCTCTCTGCCCTTCTTTTCAGAAAAATAACGTACCTACATGCACTTCTCAGAGACCTATTAAACTTATGTAAGTTACGTATGAGCAAAACAAGAATCATTATCTCTGTGCCCCACTCATGTTCAACTCTTGAGGTAATCGTAAACCACTCTGGGGCGCAAATTTTTGTCTCTCCCTTGAATTGTGCAAATACACCAAAAATGTGTATAAATGGCACCCACACCATTAACCTTGTATTGTGTTTCCGTCCAGCTTATGTGATTATTATTTTAGTAACGCTGTCCATAACAGTTAACCCTGTACAAATTGTCTATGACGATATGGATGGCAATCCGAGGAGGAGGACGACGACGACGATGATGATGATGATGATGATAGGCGAGAGGAAAAGGTTAATCGGCTACTTAAATGCGTTATGCATAGGTATGAGCTTAACGTTTTGCACAGGTTGTTATTATACTACTAACTAACTACTACTACTACTACTACTTCAGCTCCCACACAAAACTCCTGTAACTNTATACTACTAACTAACTACTACTACTACTACTACTACTTCAGCTCCCACACAAAACTCCTGTAACTCCAATTACGATTATGGTTGTCCTCCTATAAAAATCACTTGTTTTACTGGCTGCCTGCCGTTTTCTCCTCTCTGTGCAGTGCTACCTTCTCTCTACACGCACGTATACATTTCAAGGCAAAAAACAGGAATAAGAAAAATGGCCTGGCTATTTTTATATAGGTGAGGGGGTGGAGGTTGTCAGGCTGTCATGTTTCCTCCTTTGTATTACTTAAATAAGTTAGCACCAACGTCGTAATAATAATAATATTATCGCACACCAGCATAAAAACAATGGGATCAAATTCACCAACAGGGATTATGATTATTATTGTTATTATCATCATCATCGTCGTCGTCTCATGCTTATATGACTTTGTTCTGCGGCATCAATAGTAGCAGAACGGTAGTAGAGGAGGGTATAGAAGGCACTTCTTTTTTGAGTGGCTTCTTGAAGATGACGACAATGATAGTAATGATGATGATGGTAATGGTGGGTGACTAACGGACTACAACGTCCGTCGTCCGAGTGTGTTAACATGCAATAAAAATGTTGAATGGCGGAGGAGAGAAAAAGGAGGTGGGCAACACACACACTCCCATCATAAGAGCGAGAAATAATCGGGAGGTTGTGTACTTGAGTATTACGTGTGTGTCTGCGGATAGTACCTTACAGAAAAGGCGATAACTGGTGACCTTACGACACTCACTTGTGAGGTAAAGTAAAGATGACTAAATGGAGTTATTATCATCGCGGATTTTTTCTTCTTCTTCAGTGTAACCAATTTATTTACTGTAGCGAGTAATAAGAGTGTGATGATGATAAGTGGAAAAATGTGTGTAGGTATGTACGTTTCTCGTTGTAGCGAATCGGAGAGTGAGTGCACCGCTGTATCTAATTTTCAATCTACTTTTTGAAGACGCAAGACAATATATATAAATGGTACGAAAAAAATATCAGTTTTTAAGTTAAAGTCAAGTAGGTAATGTGGTGCATGAATATAAAAGGACTCATCTCATTCATCATGCTCCATATATGCGTATAAATTTTGTTAGTGTTCCGATTTTTTCCCTGTTGCTGCAAGCCATCTGTATTTCTCTCTCTCTCTTGCTCTGTGTTTTGCGGATGATGATCATGCTTTTTTTCTGCGGTTTTTGCACAAAAATAGGCAAATCCAATCCAAACTGCTTTTCTGACTGTCTCCTTAATATACGATGTGCGATGCTCTTCAAAAAGAATATACTGAATCATGATGAATGAGAAGCCGAGAAAACGAACAAGACAATGACGACGGATTATTACTACTTATTTTCTTAAAGCCATCATAAACTGTCTGTAGGCTTGCCTTTACTCTCCTTGTGTTCATTCAATGAATGAATATTATTACTTACTTTTTACTACTACACTTGACAGCAGTGAAAGAATACGCAACTCAGCATGAGTTTGCTCTTCAACATCTCCCTCATCCCCGTCGTCGTCGCCGTCACATTAAAACTGTTATGAAAATCATCTTTTTCCTACAACGAGTGCATTTCCCCCCTGCTACTTGTCTACCACCGCCACCACTACTCATCAACATATTATTATTGTTATGAAGGCATATCCTATTACCTGCCACAATAATAGACTTTAGTACAAAAAGACGGCTTTTTTTTCTACACATTATGTGGATCAAGTAGAGCACAACACAACACACACACACCAGGGCAAAAACTGCATTGCGTATAAATTGCGTAGAAAACCATGTAACTATACTATCAGCGTCGCCGTCATCATCATCATCATCAAAATCAGCTTAAAATGCTACAAAAGGGTACACAATAGTCACAATAAAGAGGCTATACGTGTATATAGATGTCCTACGTAAAACAATGTTTCTGTATAAACCTCTACACATACGTAGACATACATTTTCCTTATAAATTGCGAATATTGAGATTTCGACTATAATCGTCTTCAATTTCATTCCTACAACAACAATAATAATAATAAGATGCATGAAATATAGGAAGATATTTGTGCTTGTGCATCGTGTCATGTCATCGTTTTCCTGTACAAAGGACGGAATGTAGATGGCTACACGCACATACACACACACGTTCTTGCTTCTTGCTCCCAATTTATTACTTTTTACCTTGACGGAATTTTTCTCTTTACTGTGAAGTGTATTTTCTTGTATGATGATGAATTACTTTACTTAAACGCAATATTCTGCTTAAAAATTAATATAGTTCACGTTTTTGCACATGCGGGGGATACAACAACACAAATCTATCTATACACAGAGTGCCTGTATGAAATAGCATATGTACTAATGTACTGGTTCAGCACATTACAGGGATGTACCTAAATGCACATATTGTTCCGTCTTTTAAGTCTCGTCTTTTATTTTTATATTTTTTTGTTATATTTTCTTAAGAATTGTTAAGAAGTAGGATTTGACTTGATAATATGAGATTTTTTTTCGTTGGCATTATCGTATGCAGGTGTACTGCACTTCCACTGGTGTCGTTGTTCCTGCCCATATTATGTGAGAGGGGATGAGCAAAGTGTTGCAGTACACGATAATCATTCGACTTAACTTATTACAATATTTGCAATGTCTCATTCACATTATCGGATGATATGATATATTCCTCCTTCTTTGTAGCTTTGTTTCTCTCGCCTGCCACTGCCACTATTGTTGATTACGGTGCGTGATGATGATGATGATGTTGATGATGACTTGATCAGCAAAAGTCATCATTAAGAAGCAGTGTCTGAGTGAGTTTATTTAGAGTGAAGTGCCGTAAAACACGTTGCACTCTCCGTCCCCACTGCTCTTTTTGTTGCTGGTGGTAGACACAGCGTCGTCGCTTCTTTCTATCACTATTATCATCACACAGAAAAGTTCTAGACGACGCATGTATACAAACACACACACACACACTACACAACAACATACAGTAATATCATCGTCCGTCATCAGTTCATCATCATCTCCGCCTTACTACAGTTATAAAAATGATCGAGCTAACTGCTCAAGATTTAAACATTTTACCACTACTGACTGAGTTTTTATCGACCTCGCCGTCTCCTCCTCCTCCTCCATCTATATAGAGCCGTCTTGACTCTCCGTTGCCACCAAACCGCTTCTTACGTACAACGCCACTTGCATTATGCATAATACATAAAAATGCAGAACCGTGTAGTTTCTGATTGACACCTCTCGTGGGAACTAAGGTGGGAAGTTGTTCCTGCTTTCTACACAGTAAACAATAACAACAATAACAGAGTAAATAAACAACGGCCGCGCAAAAAAGAAGAACATCATATAATACAACGCGGTTATACCACCTACCGCACCTGGGTACAAGTACAGTGTACGACAAGTCTATACATGGTAAATAAACAGGCGCACACACACTTTTCTGACTCGTTATACTAGCATCATAAGACAGTCCGAGAGTCAGAGTTCACAGGAATGAAATTACATTTAAATTTTATTACGTTATTACACACTGTCAATCTGCGCTGGCATTGTTTTAATATACCCCCACTCGGGTGTTCAATTTACGTACAGGAGGAGGATGAATGATGTGTGCATATTGCAAAGTGCCACCCATCAACGTCGTCGTCATTAAATGTGCTATATGTTATGTTATATTACAGGGGTAAATATGTGGCAGTAGTTGCAGGTCGGAGGAGTGGTAGCCAGTGAACTGTGTGTATATTTTTTTTATTCATTTCATTAGTGTATCACTCATTCATTAAAGGTGGTGTTGGTACTGGTACTACTCAAGAATGAAAACAATGCGAAAAGAGCATCATATTGTCGTTCGTCATGTCACATAACAGAAGGAGGGGGAGGACAAGCAGGCGTGTTTAAAAAATACGGTGAACACATATATACATACATACATATATTAATGAAGCTGTGTGGAGTCAACAACGGGGTATTGTAGGTTTTCAGTTTTCTGATTTCTTCACCTCATCAACAAGCTGGTGTGTGTGTGTACTCGGTTGAGGGTGATATTGAGGTAGAATAGGAAGGGTTGTTTGAGTAGGTAATTTTGTGCAATATTGTGTAGCAGCAGCAGCAGCAGGGAGAGAGGGAAAAAGTGTGGGGAGCTGTTTCAGGGTGTGTGCTGATTTCTGTGACATATTCCAGATTTATCAACACTTACTAACTTGGGCTCTCCAAAATCAGAGAAGAGTAATTGGGATTTCATTGTTCGTCATGTTTTAAAACTTTTGGGAGCGGTTTGGAATTTTGTCGGCAAACAAAAGCGCCAGGGAAATGGCAAAACCTTTTTTGTATTGGTGTCAAGTTTGATAAGAGTAAATGGTGTGCTAACTGTCAGCACGTTTTCCCGTGTGGATTGTGTATGTCTGTGTAACGTCAGGAGGAATTCCCTTTTTCACTCCACTTGAAATCTCCCAAATTTGTTTTACTTTACGTTTTGTTGTTGCTACAAGGAAGACGTGAACGTAAGAGTGTGTTTGTGCAAAACCTTGTTTTCATTTTCTTTCGCAAGGTTCTCTGTGAAAAAGAATCAAGGCTCCAGTTTTCCCTTGTAGACGCATTGTAGAAAGTGAACGAAAGAAAAGCGACGCTGAGTTATTTTGGTGTGGTTATTATAAACATTTCTATCAACCTGAGACCTTCTGTTTATATCATGTTGGCAGTGCATGCATGTAGGCGGAGAAAAATGCAATTTTGTGTAAAGGTCGAAAAGTGTCCATATCCGCCAAATAAATCTGGTTATTATTAACCTTGTCATAATATTAAAAGGTAAGATTACTAGAAAGAAACTCCGGTGCATCTGCAATCTGCATGCTTGCATATTGTGCCAGCAGTAGCTAGCCAACCCGTCAGCCAGCATGTTTTCCGCCGTGGAGGAGGAAGATGTGCTCGAACTCTCGGAGGCAGTACTGGCGTGTGACCTTCGACGGAAGGTTTACAACTCCGATGGTCACCTAACTGACCCATACGCTCATTATTTGTGCCGATCACGAGGATATGTACTATGCAAAAGGTGAGAACGAAATATTTCTGCATTTTCTGTTGATAGTTTGAGCATAGTGTAATGTTGGCAATTAGAAATTATGTGAATTGGTAAAAATGGAAAATTATGACGCCGCAAATTTCAAAAATGTTGACAACTTGTCGTATGCCAATTGGAGGTGATTTTTTAAAGTAAGGTTCTTCGTGCTAAGTACCAAATTTCTAAATGATTGCAAAGTTGAATAGAAAAAACTGCCGATGTCAATAATGTGGCTGCATTGGATATTGGCCAACTTTTAATGAAAACTCAGTAATTTCGCTTCAATTAATATTTAATTATGTACTTTAATAAACGCTGAGAATAGCAAACAAAGAACAGATAAGTAATTAGAGCATCGTCAACTGCTACACATTTCCCTATCAAATTACAACGAAGCTGAAAAAATGTAAATAAAATTATTGCTGTTGTTGTTATTATTAAGATTTCGAAACTAGAATCAACAGAGTCATAACTTTTGTTTGTCGCTAACTATTATTAATAATACTGTACCATTGCATATATTGCACACTTCTTATACAGATATATAATTTTGATTATGGTGTAGTTGTATAAACTGCAAAACTTGCGTGGTTTATCATCAAGTCACTTATTGTGAGAGCCGTTGTTGTTGAGCCGATTATCAATATACATGTCATGTCACAACAAAAGAATGCAACCCTCAACTAGTAAAGTGCATTTTACTATTAGCAAATTATTAGCGTATAATGGACTATAGTACTACAAGGCAGGCAGACACGTTTATACTGATTTCTTTTGTGTACCGCGCCGTAATTCAGTGAACTATTCTTGCCATACAATAAAAGCTGGGCTTCTGTTTTACTATTTTAATAATAATAAAGACAGAAACAACGTCGACAGTTCTCTCACACGAAATATATTAAGTCATGACATGACTCGACTGTAAAACTACACACAACAACACCCCATGCTTGCTTACCAGCTTACCTTTATTACGATTTTAAATGATATAATGTGATAAAATATGCACACATTGCAAATTGCAACTCTAATGGTAGCATTAGATAGGTTGGATGTGTGTGTGTGTGTGTTTTCTGCTTTTATAACGGACGGTAAATCTCAAACAGTTTCGTAATCAGATCAGTAGTACACTGAGGCAGAGTAAAATTAGCAGCTTTTATTGTAGGGTTCTTCATAAAAACAGAAAGTGAGGTGACACACGACTTGGACGAATGTTGAAGGGAGAAGCAGTCTGCCGTCAAAGTCGCATCAAGTAAGCTTTCTGAACACGAGTAATTACTGTCAGTCGTGTAAACCATAAATATTGACAATTTGATTGGAAGGGGCTGAAACTACCCAAGTAATTTTATATATTATTATTATTATTATATTATTATGATTTTCTGCTGTTGGGCGTACTAGTAAGTACACACACCTGCTGGATTTCTGCTAAACACGACAATACTTGATGTACAACGTGTAATATTGACTCAATAAAAATGAATTTAAATTAATAAATTACTTATCCTTTGGCGTGCAGTTAAAATACGAAAAAAAGTTGATTGCATCTAGGTACTTCATGTAGGCTTTTCACACAAGCCGTGGTGATTACTGATTTAGTCACACAAACGCCACACCACGCACACGTGTATAGCATGACAAAATAGTTGTATTCACAAGGACCCTTTTATAATGGCTATTCATACATGATGTTATAAAATAATGAAAATGATGATGATAACAGTGGGTATCAGCAAACAAACAAACGACATAATTGCTTAATGAACCAACTCCATTCTCATCTCTCTCTGTGAGTAGATTGATTATTACACGGTGATATTGATGTTCTTGACGTGTGCAGACAACCCTTGTTCTTGTTCTTCACCCTTCACTCCGCCTCCCTCTTTTTTGTGTGCGGTGGTGGTGGTGGTGGTCTTTGAAAATTTTTCGCCGTGGTATTATTATTATACTATTTACTTGGAGAAGCACATATGGCGCATATTCACAAGAGAAAATAATAGATTTATTATGCAGACAGCAGCGCTAACAAAGTGTATCAATAATAAAGTCAGTGGAACAGCGGCAACACTAATGAACGGATAAACAATATGCGTGTTTTTGGAGCACTGGTGGTGACGACAACTCGCCGTCAGTAGAGTTTCAAAGCAGGTGTTTTGATTAATGATGCGGACCGATCAATAATGAGATTAAAGGGATGATGAATGGCCCAGCGGACAAAAATTTATTATGAGCGGATAATCAGCGATCAATATGATCGCGAGAAAACGCGGTGTGTGTGTAACAAGCACTCGATAAGCCTGTCACTCGGATACGTATATGGGTAGAGAGGATATCAGTACCGTAATTTAGAGATCCTCTCTGAAAAAGTCAATTTATAAAAGTTGCAACGTGTGAGACAATTGGCTTGAACTGTCAAACCGTTTAAAATTTATGAAAGGAAAATAAAAGAGGATCTCGATGAGATGAGAGAATTTCATATTGACTATATCAGCAATTATCCTATCTCTCTGTATTTACTATATCCCTTTAAATAATAAATCAACACTTTCTTTTCACATGAACCGTGCAAATCAAATCGATAGTAATAATAATAACAGGTTTAATGCCCGTTTTATTACACAGTTCATCCACCCACACACATAATTAGGCCAGGCGAAGAAACCCCCTCCGATAGCTGTGATAATAGTAATAATAAACTTTGTAAAGTAAATAACCTGACGGTCGTAATGCGTGCAGTCGAAAGATGAAATAATTGGATGATGTCATCCTAATTCAATCCAATACCTTTGAGATGTAGTAGGTACGGCAGTAAATGAGTTTGGCAAACAAAACGAACGAAGAAGAAGAAAAACAAATCAAAACCAAAAAGCGCCAGACAGCAGCAGCAACACACTACTACCATGTTTGAACTTTTAAGGCGATTTCTCCATTTCACCGTCATCGCCCTCATCAATACTCATCATCAGCAACGCGTCGTAAACATTCCATCTCAGTCTGCAGTAGTCAAAATAATCTGTTGTATCGTTTTGTATTTTCTCCTGCGCGCTCCATATGAATTAAAGATCGTAAAAATTTCTCAACAAAAAAGGAAACAAGACCTTTCGTAGGAGTGCCCAATAAGCGGAGAAATATGTGCAGTAGTTAAAAAATTCCAGGTTATTTGTTTTTTTTCATTATGCCATAATTATTATCCTGCATTCCTCCTGTCTTCTTCATTACTACTACTCTTTTTTGGCATATCTCCCATTTTCGTATTTGTTCCTTGCCTGCCTTACAAAACAGTTGGAGGCACGGTGTACGTTCAGGGCAGTAGAGGTGGTGCCGGTGTGAAATGTTTTCTTCTTGAAATATTTAAGACTGACAAAGAAATTATTGTGAAATGTATTAATGATCAATTTCCAAGTTCTCCAGCGAGAGGTCATTTGTTTTTGTGAGCTTTTTATGGGCGGGGAATCCCAAATACAGAATATTGTAGTACTCTTGGTTTAAAAAAGATGAAAATGAAAAATGAAACTTTTTGGTTATAATAATAATAACCGCATGACCAATCTTCTCTCTCTCTCTCTCTCGTTTACTCAAATGAACATTCCTGTTGACTGACAGATATTGCAGAATGACTACTGCTTTATTGGCAATATATACTGGAAAAACAAGCCTCGTCAATATAATTTGTTTGCTTGTTAGGGCGTCATTAAATCTCTCCACAGAGAAAAAAAAACATTCCTCTCTAGAGAACCTGCAAACAAACTGCAATTTGACAATCTTATGACACTATAAAAATGTACAAATACCAAAATGCAAAAAGCCACTTAACAATTTTAATGTCGTTGTTTCGCTTTGTCTTTCCTTTTTTTGCTGGCTAACCTGCTGTTTATATTACGCTGCCTAAATAATTCTCGTCATCCATCACCAGGCAAGTTTCCTTGTATGAAGATTTGACGACGACGACGACACTTAGACACAACTACTACTCAACTTTCGTTTAGTCCCCAACGGCATTAATTTTCTAGAGAGGTAAATATCACCAGGCAAGTTTCCTTGTATGAAGATTTGACGACGACGACGACACTTAGACACAACTACTACTCAACTTTCGTTTAGTCCCCAACGGCATTAAATTTCTAGAGAGGTAAACCAGCACACGTAGACGTACTACAACACACGAAACGGAACAGCGGAATTCCTAGTTTGCTGTCAAATCAAGTCTCGCCATAAATAATATTGAGAGATAAAATGCGTTAATCGTTGAGACGCGTTTTTACATTTGAACTGACTGTGTACGGTAGTACCAGTTTAAGTTTTACTGCTGCTGATGTTTCATTTATTATAGCTGTTTCAATAATCCGTTTTTCTGCCTGCTGCTGACAAGAAATTGTTATCAGCATCATCCTGTGATCTTTGTCGTCTCGTCTAGAAAAAAAAATCTAGAAATAAAATAGGCATGCGCAGTATTTTTACACGTTCCCATTATCGAGATCTGTATAAAAGAAAAAACAACAACTTCCTATTTTGCATTTTATGGGTAATCATCCTCCCATGTATGTAAACATATGTGAGAGATATAGTTAGTTAGGCATATAAAATATTTTTACGTTCGTTCACGTAATAACAGCAAACTTCCTAAATAGATTACAAATTACAAAAGAAAAACTGGTGTATATGTGTGTGTGTGTGTGTGTGTGCATGCGCTGCGCCCTGTAGGTATATCATCATCATCAGCATGAAAAAAACATGAAAAACGTTTTTTAATGAGTTTAATTTGATGTATGCGCTGTGCGCTTGCTGCAATGTTGGTGTATTGTAGAATGTGAAACCGGAGAACGGCAGAGAGGGAGTTGATAGGTGATAGTGATAAGTCAGCAACGTAGCAGCATGTGAGCTTTTAAAATGACTGTCGAGGCATGATTATGGCTAATATAAATTTTTGAGGAAAGCTTTGCTCTGTTCTAAATAAGGAGGAGGGCGAAAAAATACGTGATAAATAAATGCTTTGTTTTGCAGACAAACTTGCATATTTAATATTTACTCTTCCATCCTTATTACTTATTGCTATATAATGTAGACTACGGCGCATTTTAATTTCCCTATAAAAATTATATCGTGAGAAATATGCCCAATTTTCTGTACAAAATGGTCCTACTCGTACAATGTGTATAGGAGACAAAACTCGTAAAAAGTTCCATGTGTATTGCCAAAAAATTAATTTTTCACAAGAGAGCAAACTGCAACGTTTTTGTTAAATGGAAAAGTTTAGTCTGGGTTGAAATTTTTCTCTCAGTATAAAATAAACCCAGACAAGTGTGCATGGTCACATGCTTTTTACTTTTTTATGGCGCTGTGCGGCGGCTCCCGCCGCCAGTCAGTGAGAGTAGTAATGATGATGAAGTACGAAATGTTGGTTTATTTATGCTTTTTTGGCGAGATGGGAATTTTGTCCATGGTATTATTAGGATAGTGTCAGTGTCGTTGGTTAGACCTTTTTCTGGTCAACTCTGACGAAATGCAAGAGGAAAATAGTAAAAATGTAGAAAAAATCCAATAATAATATAACCTCGGATTTCCATTTCGTTTGTCCTTTCTGCAAAATTGTGTCATGTGTGCATAGGCATGCTTGCTACTTTCCATGTCACGAAATGAAATAAAAACAGCAAAAGATATGGTAATGACAACTTTACCGTAAGCGTCACGTAATTCTGTGAATGTCATGTAGTCAGCAGGAATATAATTGCAGATATAGAGTTCAGTAGTAAAAGTAATGTGCTTTTCTGGCTGCGCGGCTTGCTGTGCGAGCAATGAGCTCATATAATATGGAAAGGGAAATCAATTACCGGAGAGGTAAAAAAAATGTGCCAATTATGCTTCTGAAACCAAACGTATATATATTGACTAGTTGGAATTTGGGCTGTGAAATAGGCAAAACCACACAGGCGCCATGGAGTGAGTCCTGGCACGCTGTCTGCACTGCTGCTAGTATTTGACCAAAAGGACGATCTGTCAAAGGAGACCAACGAAACCGAATGTATGAGAATGGGACCAAATTTATCATTACATTCAAATCAGCACGTCCCATAGCCATTAATACTGCATTATAAGGAAACGGATACATAAATACACATAGACAATTGTCCATGCATTTATATCCCACCTCTTTGAAAATGAAAATAGGAGAGAAAAAATTATTACATTTCATCCCACTCCTGGGGAAAACCAAAATGGGTGTCCACAGGTCAAACAAATTTGCAAATGAACGAAATAACCCCAGGGAAATGCTCTTCGGTAGAAAAAAGTTACATAAAAAATGATGAAATGGTTTCCTCCTTTTTCTGGTTAATCTTCTTTTCACTCTTTCTCGTACCCCGAGCCCAGTTGTCCGATAAACCACGACTCGACTCCTACTCGAAAAATGTACATCCGCAATCTTAGAGGACTTGCATGGCTGAGCGTAGGCACGGTCCAGGTTTTTCTTGTAATGCAGTATAAATATTCATTCGTTCTCAGATACAAAAAAATGTTGGCACCTCCAAACCCAATACGACTGGTGTGTGTATAGCAAGAAACAACTAAACACATTCTCTCCCATAACCTGTTTAATAAATAATAGATTAAACCGACCGTGAACTATCAAAACTGAAGTCGTGTGTATGGTACTCTCGTTGGTTATATTATCCATTCAATGTTGTATCACTCTCCAACATTTCTATGTGTGCATTACCAGTTATTGCAAATTTTTGCTTCTGTGTAAATATTGCCAACGTGTAATACGCTTAATCGCTTGCAGCTCCCAGTAAAAAAGGTATTGCTCACACCAAATACACAATAATATGAAACTCAACTCAAGTGGCTGTGTAATGGTAAATCTGGCACGATGACCAATGGTATTACTGGACGACGACCGTGTGTCCTGCTGTCACACGCTGTCACTTTATTACATTTCATTATTGCATATTGAGCCTGGCAAAAAAATTCCCAATCCCTTTATTCGACAAGCGCTCAGGTGTGCAGCGCATACCAGTTTCTTCAGAAATACATACCAATACATATGCATCCACCTTATTTTTTACGGTAGTGTGGTAGTCAATATGCAAGCAAAATCAATCCAGCACAACTTGAATAATCGCGTCCACTTGAATTTGAATGACTACCTATCTATACAAATATATTTTTCTCGCTTGCTTGATTCTCCTCGTATAGGTCTCCTATAACGGGGCTTTTCCACTTCATTCCTCCATATAACAAGGTGTGGTAAAGAATTTATTCTTTTTTTGGGAAACAAACTCTGCGCGCTGCTGCCACTCATTCACCACCAACAAAAAGTGTTTTATAACAGCAGCGCAGACAATCGTGTTATTTATTTGTGAGGATGACGAAGACGACCAACGACGACGACGATGATGATAATGATATGCTATATTACCAAATGACATGTTCGACATTCGCTGCTCTTTTATTCCTCGTTGTCGCTCTCCTGCCACACGGCTGCTGCTGTTTTTGATGTATATATATGTGTGTGACCATGTGTGTTTGCCCGCATATTTGTATAGTAATCCAATTTAGATTTTGTTTCATTTCATTACGGTTAAGTTATCGCCATCACAAAAAAAACGGCATTCGTAACAGTAGTACTAACCAGTAGTAGTTGGAGCGTTGATATTGGTAGTAACAGCGACACAGCAGCGTATCATGCCAAAAAACTGGCAGAACTCTCTATATATTCCGTGTTTTTCACATGGTCATGCCTAAACAGTAATAAGGTATATGTATGTACAATGTCATTGCTCGTATATCACGTAATATATCACATCAGCTAAATATTCTCCTCTCGACACGGCTTTCTCTGTCCTCCTATCCTGTGGCTAAACATTGGGCAGTCCTCATCATCAAACAAAAGTAGAGCACTCAGGTAGAAATATCATCATCATCACCATCACCATCATTTATATTATTGGACATTGTGCGATCACACCAAAAGAATGGACTCGACGTGCCCCGTATATCATCATCACTATCGACTATATTATTTCTGTCCTGACATGTACAGCAGCAGCAGAGCTGTATAGTTTCGGGCAATTTTTTTCGCAAAATAAACACACTATCTCCGTTTTCCGCTCCGTTGTTGCATAAATAAAAAACACGGCTCCTTCGTCTGCCGCGCCAGTGATACGAGCTGTATGGACAATACTGCTACTACACAAGCACATATACAGTGTGTTGTTCTCTGCTCTTTTTCCCTTTTGTACTATTGACTATTATTTTCGCCTTCATTGTTATTTGGACGTGTGTGTACAATATTATTATTGTAAATAATCATAACAATATTATCAACTTATTGTTTCGCCTGATCTCATATCGACAACGCCGGTTTACTCTTATAGAAGTTGATCTGATTACCATTACCTTTTGTCTATTTACTGGCGGTTGTGTGTGTGCCTGTGTGGAAATAGCTGAAGGTGCATGTTGAAACATTGGGAGATCCCGATTCGTACAACAAAACAGTATTAGTGTTTCATTGATGAAGAATTGCTCGTGTTTTTGCATAAGTTGGCGCATTGTTTTTCCTCATTATTAACCCTTTTTTTGTCTATCAGTCCGTGCTGTGCGCCCGTGTGGACTACAGAGAGGAAATTGTATGTACAAAATATTACATTCTCTTGTATCTCTCTCTCTCTGGGCTTTACTTGGTATTTTTTGTAACCTGTGTTGTGTGCAATGATGATCACCAGCAAAACCGAAGCAAGAGAATGTGTTCATACCTAAAATTATAAAGGTGCGTGTTTGTGCATGTGTCAAGGAGCAGGAGAGCAAAAAAGGGAAACCTTGTTTATACATTGGCTCTTTTTTTTACTATATTCATTTTTTATTTATGATAGTAATTTTTTGACTCCATAATCTTCCTCGTCGTCGTCGTCGATATCTCTCTCGTCAAGCAGAGGAATTAAGCCCACAAATTGCACGTACAACCGTCAACATACCCTCATTTTTATCCAAGGAACGGTATGATTCACGACGACGACGTGTAAGAGACGGTTTGGGTTGTGTGTGATTAGGTGACGATGTTAGTTACGGCTACCCCTCTGTTGTTGTTTCACCTTTTTTGGCCTTTTTTGGGTGGTGGGGACAAATAAATAATCAGGGAGAGGATTTTTGCTCAAGTAGCAATTTTCCTTTTAACCTTATTCATCATTAGTCTCTTTTGTTCGCCAACAAACGACGACAACGGGAGAGGCGCAGGCGCAAGCCCAGCAGCATTAGAATAGTTTATGGTAGAGTGGACCAACTATCTAACCACTGCTGCCTAAGAAGTAAACAATTCACCGTCCACAATTTAATATCTTTATCAAATGATTACCGCCACCACCGTATCACCTCCTCAAATACCGAAGTTCCTTTCACTAAAAAAAGAAAAAAAAAGTGAGTGTGCTTTGTTGTTGACGGATATTGAGAAAAGAGGCAATTTTCCTGCCTTGTGCAATTTTTGAGTCATTCATTACTGAATTAATGTGAATGTGAAGTAGAATTCTGAGTATTATCTTATCATCTTGAAGATGAGAGGAAATGGGAAATTGATTGAAAGTCATTTGGGACAGAATACTATTAGCATAAAAGTGTCAACACAGTAGTCAGCCGTGCGAGCAGCAGCATAGCAGGATCTAATTTTGCTGAAGCTGATTTACCATTCAAATTGGGACCATTCAAAACGGAAATGGAGTGGAACTAGTTTTGAGTGTGAAGCGTTGAACAAAGTTTTGAAACAAAGGATACCACGACGGGGGTGTTTTACCCTGTGTCGTTTTTTTCGCCTTCATCTTCACCGCTGTCATCACTATCATTATCTGCCTTTCATTTTATTATCCTTTTTGTTTATTGTGATCTCTTCTTGTAGTGCTTTTCTGTCAAGTAACACAGAAACGAAGAAAGTATCTGAGCATATGTGTGTGAGTGTGGAGTAGTAAAGGAAACTAATCTAATCAAAGAATGAAATGATGACAATTGTTTCTTGCCGTCATATTGTGTGTGGTTGTTTTTGTCGTTGCTTTTAAGATAACCGTCAATACTCAGGAGGATGATGATGATGTATGAGTTTACTATCATATCTCTGTAGACAACGTAGGTTTCTAAATTGAATGACAGGATTATCGTAGAAGCAAACATATTGTTTAGATGTCTATATACACCTTGATGGCTACTTCTTCTTCTCTGCTGCTGAATAATGTAATGTGCAGTTTACGTGAGCGTTTTTGCCGTGAGCTTTTGAAGCCTTTTTATTTTGGCAAATGACTTATTGTCTTTTGGCTTGCCTCGAGATTACTACCACGAAGTGTGACAATGAAATTTTGTGAAATGTAGGACGTTAGTTACGTTGTACGTGGTTAATTTATTTGTTTAATGGAATAGTAGAGTGAAGAAACGTACACACAAGTAAATAATTGCATTTCTACTGAAGAATCTGAATTATGAATCTTGTCTTCTATGTTAGGTAGGAGTTGTAGCTCTTTAAAAATATTTCTACATGCACACTAGGTGCAATAATGAAAAAAGAGAGACTTCCTTTTGTACTTGTATACCTCATTCATAACGGCTTGAAGAATGTGTAAGATAACAATATTTGTGTTAACCCTTTCAGTATTATTATTAGTATTTTATTCAGAGGAGGGATAATTGAAGAAACTACATGAGGGTCTAAGTTTATATAGATTGATGCAGGTAGTTTGTGAAGCATTAGCAGATATATTTACCATGAAGATGTTCGCCTTGGTTCCAATCCTCGTCGTTTTCGGAATGCTCTCCTTATCTGTGAGCATTTGGCTGTCCCGCTGTTCCATTTGTTGTCTCCGAAGAAAGGCGACAAATAGGGAGAGTAGCAGTAGTGGCAGTACTCCCGGTGGGGAGAGCAGTGAAGGTGGTAGTAGTGGTAATGACGGTTTTGGTGGGGAAGGTGACGGGGACAACAATGGTGATTCCAATAACAGTAGCAACAATAGATACACCAACAAGCTAGTCAATTACTGCCTTTGTGCCAAGCAGCGCTGGCGTCAACAACGCAAAAAGAAACAGTTGGAGTATTTGCCTCCGTTTCTCGTCGACATTTGTCAAGTGGACAGCAAGGTTCCGTTCGGGAGCATAAGTAGCTTGCCAAGTTTACCTCCTCCGGAGACCCCGGTGCACCACCAACAACAGTATTCGCATTCCCACTGTATCCACACCGGAGGGAGGGATGCCAGCGGGGGAGGGTGCTACAGTGGTACGGGGAGAAAAAGGCGAAAAAGTTCTTTGACAGTGGCGCTCAAAGATTATTTTGAGGACGACTGTGAAAAAAGTTACGGCGGAGGTGGTACTTCTTGTGGTGGTGGTGGTGGGGAAACGAAAATGTGCTGTGTTAATAGTCTACAAGGTGAGGGTTTTCGAGGCCGTGATAATCTTGCCTTTGAATCTGACATCGTCACGGTCAACAATCATTGTAAGAGATCAACATCATCATCGTCTTGTTCTTCCTCCTTTCCATCTTCGTGCACTTGTTCAGCACCTGGTAATGCTGATGATAACGATAGTAAAACACTATCATCGACAGATGCATCAAGGTAAAAGATAATTAAACTTTATTTAATAATAAACGTCACACACTTTTTCCTACAGAGTCATGATGAAACGTAATAAGCTTGTGTGCGCGCGCTCTGTGTGCGCCGAGCAAGCACTCCAAATCGTACAGAAACTGAAATACGCACTATTACACTATAACTTCATTATCACAATTATAATTTTGAAACGGTACATCTCATAATATGGTATCGTGCTACTGCGTTTTTAATGCAACATTTGATTACGTGGTGCCAAGTAAAAAAGAGTAAATAAATATGGGTATAAAAATTGTAATGACCTTTATCGTTTAAAAACGCATTATAACATTCTCTCTCGCCTCCTGCTTTTGTGGTGGTGGTGATGCCCTTTTTGTACGTTCTATTTTGTTGTGTTTGTTGTGTAATATATATGTATGTATATTGTTTATTTATCGATGGTTGTTGACTGATAACGGCAAAGCAAATCCTTAGAAATGATCAGGATCATGACCATCATTAGGGGAATGATGTTCACTTTTATCGAAAGAATGCTCTGCCGATGATGATGAGCTCGGCATGTGTGTGCATGTGTGTGTGGGGGTAGAATTTTTTTCTTACTTACCAATTTGCTAGTTACATTCATAATAATTGTGGGTAAGGTTGTTTTATTGTGCGCTATTAGGTACGGAGTTAAATGAAGTCATGTTTTGTCTGACTGGCAGAAAATATCAAGTTTACTTGTGTGTGTGTGTGTGCTATTCACAGGCATCATCAGACTTTATCTTGAAAAAAAAGTACAAAGGAATATTTAATTTAAAATTTTTCGTCCGTAATATCCCCACTGATGACGATAATGGTAATGATGAAAATAATAAACGTGTAGTATCAACTGATAACGAAAATAAACGACAGGGGCTTTTCTGTAATGAATGACAATGCAATAGTGTAATGTAGTAGTGTGTGTAAATAGTGTACACACATGTTATTCATTTCGTACGTTTCTTTCTGCTGCATCATAAGTCCCACACGTTGGCATTTACATTATCCCTAATTACGTATAAACTACATAATACGTACTTTTATAATAATAACAGTAATGGTATTCGACTCTCCTCTCTGGTTGTATGTAGGTATTTCTGGTGGCATCACCATTTCAAAAGACAAATTACCAGTTGCCATAAAGTCGGTAGGCTGATTACTAGGCGAAATGGTGAGTGGCTTGGCTTAATGGAATAGGGATTGTTGTTAGTTTTTCTTTTATTTCTCTCTCTCTCTCTCCACTTCGTATTGGTTTGTCAACGTCACGATGTAAGCAGTACCGTAAAAAATCTGCATGTTACAGGGGCTGGCTGCCTCCATTTTCGATTCACTTTCGCACATTCATCGAGGCACCAAGGTAAATCGGATTAGAGGAGCTCGGGAGAGCTCCCAGATTCTCCTGTGTCATCATCAATCAGCCCGTTAATAGCCTGATAGACAGGACAGAAAGACAAGTCAGATTTTCCCCAATGTGATTTGCCGATTTTCCTTTTAAATACGTTTGCATACTGCGACGACGACATCATTACAATAAATGATAGTTGTTAATGGTATGAAGTATGCAGCAACAACAACAACAATGGACAAACTACGACAAAAGAAGTTTGCTTCTTTCAAGTATACAGATATTTACTTTTTGCTACACAGAGACATTATTTGGCTGTTGTTCTTTGTTAACAAGCTAAAAAAAAAGGTGAATCTGCCGCACGACCAGCAGCGGCGAAAATGACTTCTTTTGTTCATTTGGATATGTTTCTTCTAAAGATGACAATGACGACGTCGACGACGACCAAGACCACAATGACGATGATAAAGACGACAATGATGGTGAAGATGCGCCAAATACTATCCACGAGGTGTCAACAATTTACCCATACATTATCATTTATTACGCCGTTCACATCCATCGCACATTTTTCATTCATTCCCAGTCAAAGTCACAATGGTCTATATAATCAACCTCAGCCATTTTAAAAGGTTCATTTGCAAAAAGGTGGCAGACAAAACGTTATTGCGTAACAAAAATACAATAATAAAAAGCTCTAGTTATTATTTATTACTAGGTTAAAGTCCTGTGTACAGGGTACCCTATGACATTTCTCCTGTTGGGATGATGCTACAATTGATGCTGTTGATGTTGATGATGATGAGGACGATATAGTAGTAAAGCAACTGTGCACTAATGAGGGATAATTACAGTGCTGTGCTGTTCTTCTTTTTCTGTCATTTTTGTGGCTGAATGCAAAAGACCTACGTAACTACTTTATACACTACTAACTGCTACACTCTCCAATTATTCCACTCGGTGTTCCCCAGCCTTTATTACTAGTACAGCTACTACACACTACACAGCTAAATATACTTTTATGATGATAAGGCGCATAAAACAACATAATTTTACGTTTTTTTGTTGTTGTTGTCGTTCTAAAAGGGGTAATCGCTCGAATAACAGTCATCTCTCTCTACAGGGACAATATACGGATAGGTACCTACTTAATAACCCCGCAAACAGCTCCCTCCCCGTCGTCACCTGCGTGTGCAGAGTGCGTTTGTTGTTGTGTATGGTAATTTGCATAATAATATACAGGGTAACGGTAATTAACAGGGATTATGATTACTCTTCTAACGGCATCAGAATAACCATCATCATCTATTATAACCACCATCACCATATCATCAGCGTAAAGATGTTAGCATAGAGGAGGACGTCGTCGTCGTTGTCGTACACTGAAATTATTTTCAGCCCATTTAGTATGCATTTACGTTTACCTATTTATTTATGTGTGCCCATAAATAATCATAACAATAACAATTGTTAAGCTGATAAGTCAAATCAACTTGCCCCACCAGTAGAGCAGCAGCACCCTCCCTCTCTCTCTCTCTCTGCCAAAGCACGTTTTTCCACAAATAAGCGTGTGTGACCAGACAACGGCACTTTTCCCCTGGTGCGCCTGTAAAAAACGTATTATTACGCCAAGGTAGCGCAATATAAATGGATTTTACACAAGAAATGACATTGCAGCAGTAAACGTTCCCTGCTATCAAGAAAAACAGCAGTGAGGACGATAATAACAATAATAAAATATGACATTTAATGACGACCGCGTTTACACTGATAAGCGTAGCTAATCTTGGAACGAGGTAAAAAGAGATTAGGTAAAATAATAATGAGTATTAATTTGAAGGGTGTGCCATTAAGTAGGCAGTATATTATGTGAATAGGCAAATCTGTGACGTGCGCGCGCGGGTTGGCACCCCCAGCTCCTCATTAATATTCACGGTGTACCCTGCTCTCTGACTACTTACTCCGTCCAAGACGTCGTCTCTCCGGCGAAGAAAATGAGATCAGCTTTTATTTTTACGGAGCGACAAAAAATGCTGTGTGTACCTCTCCTGGAGCTATAGTTTCTACGTCGTGGTATCTCCGCTACGGCTGCTCTGCTATTATTGTTGTTGTTGCGGTGAAATCGTCGAGTTGGTCCAGGGCTGGCACGATCCGGATTGTAATTTCGTGGAGGAAATAAAAATAGTAGATGATGCATATGCGCTAAAGCCGTGTGCTGTCGTGGACGGATATATTTATGCCGGGACGTGGTATCGTGTTATAGTGGCGCATACAAATGAAGCTGGTGAGTAATAAAGTGGTGTGTGGAGGAAAAGGAAGGTCCTTTTATATTAGCTTATTATGCAGGAATAGCAAACAAGTAATAAGACAGGCATAAATTAAAAATCTGTGCAGCAAGCGAGAGAGAGAAGTCAAGTCAGTAGACCCAAATCCAAATGGAGCTGCACAACAGAGAAAAAGAGAAGAAAGAGAGAGAGAGAGAGAAACCTGCTATCTCTCTCTCTCTCTCTTGTTGTTGTTGTCTGTGTATTACAAAGACCAGTAGCATTTCATTATTTTCCTCTCTTATTTTTTCTCCTTAGCAGAATGCCTTCCAGCAGACAAGCAGGCAGGCAAGCACGCATCACATGGTATAATACCTATCACGAGGATAATCAAGTCTTTTAAAAAAGAATGATGATGAGCAAGATGTATTCACTAGAAGAGTGGAGATTTTGAGGAAGATGATGACGATGCTGTGCTGCGCTCCAAAAAAGATGCAATCCTTGGTGTTCATCGGGTTGTTGTAAAAATTGGTGAATTTATGTACTACTACTGCTGTTGTGGTGTACCTACCTTCACTTTTATTATGGTTGCCTTTCGTGCACACATGCCATCTGCCCTTCTTTTTTTCTTTTTTTCTTCTTCTCCTTCTCCGTCTTTCTCTCTCGTGGGCAGCTAGAGAAAAAATTGAAAACAAAAGGACAACACACACAGACAGACTCAAGGAATAAGATTGACGGTGGTGGTGGTAGTGGTGGAAGGATTAAACTTGAGAGATGAATTATAAAATGGTGTAATGTGTGGTGTTCTTTGCTTGCTCTCTGGCACACGGCCCATTAATCTTTTTCTCTGCTTTTTATTATTATTTTAATGCCGGCTCGGTTCCTCCTGATCATGATGATGGTGATGGTGACTCTACTCACTGAATGGTGAGGATGATGAGCGTGTACCTACCAATTTAGAGCACACTATGTTTCTACCAAAATGTAACAACTGTAAGGGATGCGCCCATTTTAATTACTTTATAGCTTAACACGTAGTACTACACTGGTAATAATGTCTAATTTGATTCGAAACATGAAGAAAATGAAAATCTCATTTTTTTTCTTTGAATTCTATTTACCATGAAACTGGGTTACATAAATGTTATGTGTACAAATGCTATAATCACCGTGTTCTTGTACATCTAGTATAATGTAGTAACAACTTGGAAAGGTACATCATGTAACAATAAAATCGTGCATAATCTAAAAATGTGCCAGCATTTTTTGTTACTGTTTTTTTTGTTTCACGATGTTGGCAATGTGGCAGGGGTATTTTAATGCATGATGGTTGTTTTTGTGTTGTACACATATATCATCATCGTCATCATTTGGGGCTCCTCCTTGCTCTATTCGACTCTGGATTTTGGACCACTTCTGACTTTTCTTGAGAAAAGCGAGGAATCACAACAACAGATTGATATAAACAAAACACGTTGTAACGTGTGTGCATCTTAGAATAAATCGGATCCATCAAAAACCGTTCGAGCACACATGTTTTGCTGGCTTATCAGAAAGAGATTGCATTCATTGCGGGAATAGCAGATGTAAATGTCCCAAATAGAGTACCTTTCCCTTTATAGAGTTTACCAAGCAGAAACGAAAGGAAGAAAAGAAATACTACACACACACAGCGATTTCTTGGTTTTTTTTTCACTACTACTACTACTACGGCTGCTGAAATATTACGGAAAATTTAATAAGCACATATTGAGCATAAACGAAACTTAAGTAGATTACATACTCGTATGAACATAATATGTTGCCTAAAATAAGCAGTACAGTACACACAGGAGGAGAGCAGCTTTGCAGGGGCAAAACTTTTCCTTGGGATTTATTTCGGTGAAAAAAAAACATCTTCATTCCATTCCCCTGGTTCGGCGCAATATTGCCCAAATTATTATTATGCTGGTACATACTCGTGTACGGTACGTCGCACGTAAGCAGGAGGACAATGTAATGTGTGGGTTAATCCTCCTCTAATGAAAATGGCATCACAGGAGCAGTAATCAAACTGATATCCTTTGAAAGAGAGACTCGGCTCGGGGTTTCTTTGAAAGGTATGTAGAGTTGGTATTTGTGATTGAGAATTGTACGCGTTTTTGTGTGGGTGTTCCCCCCTCTATGCTCATTGGGAGAGATTGTCCCATTTATTTGTTTCCTGAAAGCTGTGTAAATATCATTCTGAAGATCACAGACATTTTCTTTACATTTTGACATTTTTCCGCTGTATTTATTACCAACTACTCGTCTTTCGTTTCGTCTACCGCTGCTTTCCGTCGTGCCAAGTTTTTTTTTGTTAACAAAAGGCGCAGTCCATTTGCACCTTTTTGTTGTAAATCTTCCGAACGACAAGTACACGTGCCGAACCTTTCTACAACAATAAAGAGTGCTTCATAGTTCACCATCAAAGCATTCAGTTCCTCGTTCATTTTTTTGTTTTCTTTTCTCTGTTTTTGTGAACTTTTATCTGGGTCAGTCAACAGGGGTGGTTATTATCATTAAATACGGATTTTTTTCTGAGGATTTCTGGTTTTTCGTTGGAAACACGTTTTGTGGAGACTTCCTGTTTTTCACAGATTATTTTCCTGGGTGCAAATTGCAGACCCTCGAGAAAAACGATTGAATAAAAACTTCCTACAAAATAAAACATGTGCAGTTTCCAGTTGAATTCCTGGTTTCTTGTTGAAAATAAAATGCAAGCAAACGTGATGTTTGGGTTCCTTTTATTATCGTGTTAGCAGCGACGAGTTCTAAGAAGCAACCGGGTCGTGAAAATCATTTAAGATAAAATGTAATGCACGCATAAAATGTGGGTTACACAGCTCTTATTGCGTTTACGCTCATCTGTCTTGAGATTTTTTTACGATCTATGCCGTGCAGCGGGATGTTTAACGACAACGATAACAGAAGTGGCATTCCATCCACCTGACTTCAACGAGAGATAAAAACTTCAAAGTCGTCGTATGTGTAAATATAATAAAAACACGGAACAACTCTCACGGAATAATCGTCTGCGTAACTTTGATATGATAATGAGAGACAGAGAAAGGCTTACTATTTCTCCAACACAAATATACAATCATAATAATAACAGTGCTGGATTTAACTGCTGGACGTCTTGAGCACTGACCGCGTATCATCTGGAAGATCTCAGATCATGAATCGTTTTTTATTTAAAGAAAAGAACCGTTGGCCTTTTTTCCAGTCCAGTCTCAAGGTAGTAGTAGTAATAACAGGGACGGGAAAAGTGTGTTTGAAGAACGGTGCTAATAAACGATAAAAACAAATCAAATCTCGAGACTTTGACTGATGATGATGATGACGTCTTGACGGGAAGATTAGGAATAGATTGGAGTTCACTCGAGTCAAAAGTCTTTATTTTTTTTTGTTCGAACTGGTTAAAAATTTATTCAACCTGAACTGGAGCCTTGGCCCAGAGAGGAGATTAACGCTGAAAAAATACTTCCTTACTGCTTCAAACTATTATTATTATTGACTCTTTTCTCTCAACCTTTTGTTTATGAAGAATACTACGTGATCTCTCTGTGGGCTTACCATTAAATCACTCGACAGAGAGCAGATATATCCACACACTCCTCAAAACCGTATACATCTTTGCCTCATCATCCTCTTCACGAACAGTCGTTAACTTAAATGCCTCTTCGCCGTCCAATCACTCTTTGGCTTTACAAATTCGTTCCAATCTACAAAATTGACGGGGAAGGTGGTAGGGAACCAACTGTATCCATTGGGAAAGATAACAAAAGTAGCACTGTGACAGAACAAGGTTGTTTTGTGGCAAGAACACGTTCAACTTAAATATACACGGTTGACTGGTTCAGGAGGGAGAGAGAGAGAAGACGGGCAGCTGAAAAGTGGATATTTGAGAGAATAGGTTAGGGTTTTGTTGGTGGAACAAGACGAGCACGATCATCCTCGTCAGCATCATCAACATCGCCACTGCCAAAGATTTTGGTTTTCCTTCGGGGCAAACACGGCACGGGTAGACAAGATATGATAAAATTTTCAAGACACCTTCACTCGAAACACCTATACATATACAACAACGTAGCTTAGGTATAAGCCCAGAGACAAAGTAAAGTGGAAGAGAGAAAAAATATCCAGATGTGGTTGGGAAACCATGTTTCATCATCTTCGTCGTCGTCCTCCTCAAAAAGTAGCAGCTGCAGCTGTTCTTGAAGATCAAAACGAAGAGACGAAGACAACGACACCGCAGCATCAGTAGTACAGTAGTAGTAGTAACCAAGAGTCCAATAAGTGGATGAGCTAGACGAAATGGTGAAGGGGAAACTAAGGTTGTTCCTTTAAAACATTCGCCGATTATATGAACGACGTTTTACGTTATAGGCAACTAACTTGATGAACCGCGGTGTCATGATAGATATCGTGGTGATCCGTTCTGGAAGGAGTATCTTAAGAAAAGTTGTAATAAAAACTAAAGAAAGAGGGATTGATGACTGTTCAATAAAGATAATGACCTCCAGAAGATGTACGAGAGGAGAGAGTGAGTTTAGCAACAGAATGTCGTAATGGAAGAAATTTTGGTAACATCTGGCGCGCACACACACTCAAGCTGTTGGCCATTTCGAATGGTTCGAATAATATTGGAGGATCGTGCTGAAGTAAAAATGCAATCGTTAAAAATATTACTACCACTGGTGCGTATATAGTAAGTTTGGTAAATGTATTAGAAATGAGCTACACGGGTTGTGTTCTGCTGCTACCTGAGCCTTCTCTTCTTCGTACAAGTGTGCCGAGCGGGTGAGACGGTAAAAAAACTGGAATTTTTAAGAGGGAGAGGTAGTGAGAGGGAAAGGCGCCTTTTCGTCAGAGCTTAATGCGTATATGATCTTTGTCAAGAGAAAGAAAGAAGCAAAAGAAGATTTTAGAAGTGGTATGGCGGTAGCAGCCATAGCGGTCGTAAAAATTATGTACTTTCCGAAATAAAACTCCATTTTATGTGGATGGACACATTTCCTATATTTTTCTGCAGCAACCATCATCGCTCATTTTTACAATCACATATGTGTGTACTTATGAGTACATTTTATTTTTTCCGAAACGAATAATAACATGGAGTTCTCTGGAAAATTATTGAGGAAAACGTCAAAGCCGTATGGAAGACGAGAGGAGATGGTGGGAGGGAGAAGAAATTTGAGATGAGTGCTGTTTGTATATATGCGCGCTATATGCTTCTCCTTGTGTTTACGACGACGACGACGACGACAACCAAGCATGTTCAATGTTCATGGTCACCAAGAAAAAAGGTTTTTTCCCTATTGCTCCTTCTTCCTCCGGTACCATAAGAAGTTGAGATGGAAAACAGTTTTTTTTCCTAAGAGCAAAATGAAATAGAGTGGAACAAGGAGCTTTATTGTTTGAATAGCAAAACAGTTGAAAATGGGGAGAGGGAGAAATCAATAAGGGAATGGTCGTTTATTTCTGAAAGGAAAAACCGATTGGTGATGTTTATCAAACTCTTGAGTGAAAGAATAATACCTCCGAAAAGCACATTATCATCGTCCTGATCGTCAAGAAGTTTTTGTGTGCTGTTTTGAGTGAGTGTGTGTGTTATATAGCAGAACCATAAAATTTACAAAACAGGCAAACCAACCCTGTTTTTCTCTCTCTGCCCTCCACCACCATATACAAAATTTCTGCCGCCCACCCCCTCCAAAATCTGTAATAAACTGTGTGTGAGCGCTAGTAACAATAACACAATAATGTGTTTTTATGAACTCCGCAGGGGTTGATAAGGGTGAAAATAACATGTTACTTCACACAAACATAAAGAAACAAAGAAACCCAGATTCGAGGACATTTTCAGGAAGAAAGAAAATGACTCTGTGAGATGGTGGGAATCTGGGAGACAATATTTTTGTGCTGGCTTTTGACTAGAGTACCACACTCACAACAGTTTTACTTCCCAGTTTTCTCTTTGTGATTCCTTTTGCTATTTGGGTGACGTGTGGATGATGGACAGGTCATAACATTGTTATCAAGCCAAGAAGAACACCATTTTTTACTGGTTCTCAGACTGTACATCGTCTTGGGCATTATCGTGTCGTCTTGCCATAATATTATGGAGTGTTTGCGTGCCTACGCACTACCACCACCACCCTCCTAGCTGCAGCAATAATAGCAAGAAAGAAAGAAAAAAGAAGTTTGCTCCCTAAACTTTTTACGACTGAATGTCTCTCTCTCTCTCCCTTTATTTCAAGCGTATAATTTTAATGATCCCCTGGGCTTCTGTCTCCCTGTGTGCTCGCTGGTAACTGAGAGTGAGTCGTCGTGTCGTGTTGACTTTTTAAGGGAAAGAGTAATCAGATTGCATTACATAATTGTTCTTATCACAGAGCTGCTGTTGCTTCTGCTGGTGGTGTTGTTACTCCTGTGTCGTTTTTTTGTTCGTTAGAAAAAACTCACTTTACAAAATTGGGCTCCTTTTACAAAATATTCTTATCTTCTTTGTTTTATCTATATGATATATGATGTTGAGAGACAGAGAGAGATAGGGAATGCATGATTTCATATTTTATTAGTGCGTAATATTATAATATTGCATTATGTTACACGCTCATGATGATGATGATGACGACAACGACGACACAAAACGAGCGAGCAAACAACAAGTTTTTTTGGGAAAGGAAAAGCCAAAAAGAATCCATAATAGTGGCAGAGTCAGAGTCGCATAAAATTTATTATTATAATAATGTGAAAAACAAGAGAGAAAACCTTTTTTGTGAAAAATAGAATATAATGTAAAGTGACGCTACTACTACTGCTCTGACGACGACGACGACGATGATCCCTGGGATGATGAAGTCAGACAAGCCATAATAGTGCTTCCTATTACCATTTACTATTTTTTTTAGTGAATATGCCCAGGTATATCAAATAATATTGTAATTGTAGCAAGAAACAAGAGAATATAATAATAATATCACGAATAAGAATACGCCAAATGAAATACACACAGCTCTCAGCCGTTGTAACAACAGTTGGTCATGTTTTTTTTTTATTGTACCTTCATTTTGACTTGTCGTTATTCGTTATATGAAGGTGTGTGTTGTTGTTTTTCTATTTCAATGTTGCGTGGTCCTCCTATTATTCTCGTCATATCGTCAGCGTCGTTGCGTTGTTCAACTGGTGCCTTTTGTGTTCGTGTGTGAGTGAGTGTGTGCTCCTGTAAAATTCTGCAAAATACCCCCTATAAAAACGATAACTTTTTTCAACAGCACATTATCATTACATTACTGTTGCGTACACCTTATGACTCGTATGGAAATACCAAGCGAGAAAAAATAGGCAACAGTTGTTGTTCTTGTACGAAAGTGAGCTATTGAGCAAAAAGTTTTCTTCATCCATCACTCATCATCACATACATAACACAAGAGAGAAGAAATCAAATGCCCACATTGTACTCTCGCGTTGTTACGCGGTACACACACGTTATTTCTACAATTTTTAATACTTTTTTGTCGTGTGCACCCCACATTATATATCAGCACCAGTCCCAAAGAAGAAAAGAAGAAAGAAAAAAAATATATGAAAATTACTGATATTATTACGTGTTTCAACTATTACTCCACACAGCACACATTATTACACTTCCATTTACTCTCTGTTTGAGTCTCTCTCCTTGTCCAAACGATTATTATTGTGTAAGTAACAACCCCAGTAACATGCAGCTGTTGTTGTGGTCCTTAAACATTTTCTTCTTCAAGACGTCGACTACGACGACGACGACGACAACGCAACCAAAGAAAAAGCAGGAGTAACAGCAGAGAAAAAAAGCGTTTCTTCAGAGAGAGACAAGAGAGTTACGACGATATATTGTTGTTTCTTCCTAATGTACATTTTCATCTTGTTTCTCTTACGTTGTTCACTCGTGTTGTCGTCTTGGTCGTTCGTTTCTGTGTGTAATAAGCGCTAACCAGTTTAGAAGGAAAATATATTATTAGTGCAACACAGCAGCAGCAACAGCAGCAGCAGCCGTTGTTGTTACAGAAGAGGTAGTAGCACACTACAACTACGACTACTACCCCCACCATTATTGCTCGCGTCCGTGTACGTTTTACTTTGTTGATATACCTAACGCGGCGATACTCTCATTGTTGTATTGTGTGTGTACTCTACTCTGTTCTGGTAGTTAGGTATTACGTTTCATGTCTTTCTCGCTCGCTCTCTGTGAAGTAAACGAGCCTGATAAATAAGAAAGTGGTTGTTTTCTTTTCTCAAGAAGAAGACGACCAGGCAAGTTACTCGAAGAAACAGAAGAAGAAGAAAAAAAAGGACAAGACTTGTTGAGACTGTTGATCAGTTGTCCAGTATCTGTTTGTGTGGGAACAACAACGGTTCAGGTTGTTTGTTAGTTAGTCCCTGTGTGTGCATACGTGTGTGTTTGGGTAAAGGAGGCTATTTAATAGGTGTATGTTGTGGGAATTGGGTATTATTCCTGCAGAGGAGCAACGCTGCCATCATCAGAGGCATCATCAGGGTCAAATTTATCCTCATTATCTCCGCTCATTAAAGTATTATTTGTTACGGTTTACGGTACATACGGTTTTGTTCGGATTAAGCCGTTGTTGCTTACCTGCGATTTAGCTTTGGCGTGCAAATTGTCAGTTGGGATATTATGGACGTTGTTGTTACACGCTTATAAAACGCATTTAAGTTGTTGACCGTTTTTTCATGCAGTATTACGTCGCTCCGGTGTTGTTTTCCGGTGCAACATCCCTCTCTGCAATTTGAGACTGTTGTTGTGAAGAAGTTGGTGTGTTGCACCTGAGAAGAGGGAGTGTGTAAAAGTGGAGAGAGGAGCAACAGGTTGCTTAAAACAAGAAAGAAGAGGAAATGCACCCTTGGATTAAAATTAGAGACAGACGGGGAGGAAAGCGCTCGTTTTGTTGCTAGTTTGTTGGTGAAGGAGGGACGCTCTTTTTATTATTCTTATTTTAATTTTGAAGATACTTTCAACGCAAGAGAGAGAGAGAGAGAAGGAGAAGAAGCTGAGATTTCAATAGATTATTTTAATGTTGTTGTTGTCACAAAGTTAGTAGCAAGAAATAAGTTGTCGAGTGAGCGAGGGAACGAAACACAATGGGCTACTGGTCTTGAATTTAGTTTAGTGTAGCCAGAAGAGCGCAAGAAGCAGTAGTGGAGAGTGAGTAAGCGTGATCATTGTTGGTGAAACGGGTAATAAATAACAGCAGTGAAGAAGAAGAAAAAAAACGATAGCAAACGTTAACAAAAAGGTTGGACTTAAGCGCAAAGGGATGATATAGAAGACATGCCTATTTTTATATAGGATGAAGCGAATCGATATATTATAAGAAAAACATACAATATGTAAATTCGTGACGATACAATCGTCTACGGGAATCTTTTTAAACACTTAACAACAGATACGCTGGATAAAAGTGGATTCGTGTAAAATTTATCAGACAAGTTGCACACATATCAACCCTCTTCTATGCCGGCGGATAATTGTGTGTGTGTATTATTTGGACGTCTGGCAATAATGGTACATTAGACTAAAATTGTGCGGAGAGTGGTTGGTCACTCGTTTTGTAGCTAATTGTATCTGTCTGATTAAAGAGTACTGTGGTGTACAGCATCACGGCATTTGTGTGTCTGAACAAAGTTTATGAACTTTTTGTTTTTACGACTTGAAACTGATAATAAAATAGTGAGAAGGAAGCCAAATTATCAACATGTTGATTTACATTGCTGGATATGTGGACGCGACCCCGTACTTGGGTGGGGAGTACCCCGTCCAACTACAGGCGCCGTTGCCGGTACCTTCCTGTTCTCCAGCGTCATCAGATCAAAGGTAAAATATGTTATTTCTTTACAACAAAGGTCGACGAAGCAATAATTAACCCTCGTCGGGAACGGCGCGTAATTTATTTTCGACATTAGTGTCTGTCTACCACGGTTTAGCAGCATCATTATGTATTATGCGTAACACCGAGGAATTGCCAACTGTTTTATTGGCATTAAGCTTTCAGTCTTAAGTTCATAACCTCTCTATCCATTTTTATCAGGGGTTTTATTCAATTTACAAACCTGCGGCGATTAATTCAAGGAATTAAAAAATTGTCTTGATTGCGAAGGTGTTGGGAATCACTGGTATTGGTAGCCCCACAAATCTTGATTAAGTTCTCACGGAAAAAACCTGTCTTCCTGTTGTTTAAACAAAACTTGACTAAAAAAGTTTACCACTTTGCTACGCATCGCAATAAAGCAATAACTCTTGACATTATTCCCCTTGTATGCTACCATTTGCCACCACTTTGCAGAAGAGAGAGAGAGAGGAAATTCTATTTTGCTGCCAACATGTTTTCTACACACGTTCAAAACCCGGGATCTTGCCAGACTGCGCTCCTTTTCTTGGTACGGCTATTTCTTGGCAGACAATAAATTATCATAAAATTTTACTTTGTATTCGCCTCGTCATCCTCGATTCACTCCTCCTCCTCCTACGCACTAAAGAGCGGCGGTGGTGCTACAAGTAGAGAGACACAGGTTGTTTCAGCACCTTACAAGAATGGGAAAAGAAGGAGGGTAAATGAAAAATATAACAGTTTCTCTGTACAACTCATAAAAACGCATTATAATTAAGCGGGATTTTATTTTACGACACTTTGCGACTAATCAACCATTTACGATGTTTACGGATATTAGAAGCAGCAACAAAACTAGAAGCCTTTTTGTGTACCAACACGAGCCCACATAAAAAAAGTACACAAAGGTCTCTAGCACAAATGATGCAATTGGTAGGATGACTGCGGTGGTGGTGGCGAGGATGATGTCAACAAGTTCAGTAGTTTGTAAGGAGGTGGACGTTTGATGGCTGGTGGAGGACGACGGTGGTGGAGTATTTGTAGCAATAACCGCTCTACATTTTTCCTTGCGTGGTGGTGGTGGTGATGCCGAGAGACCGGTTGGCATCTTCATCCTTTAAGTTGACATGATCGATTCCTTCCTTCAAGTTCACGGTGCAGTTATAAGACTGCCATTATTGTGGTTGGTTATTGTTAAAACGCTCGTAACTCAGGCTGCCTTTTGTTGCCATTTTTTAAGGGTGAAACGGTCATAAAAAATATTTGCTTTAATTGAATAAGTGGCGTATTTATGTCTTCATATACCTACCCAAGTAAAATGTGTATTACCGTTTTGTCTGGGTACACACAACACAGCACACTCACCAATATATTATGTAGGTAATCACAAGAAAGGATTCCAAATTTGCTCAAACTTGAACTTCCTTACATATTGTTGTTGTTATTATTATTATTATCATTATAAACCTATTTGCAGTGAACTTTAGGGCACCTTTCATGTATGTACACATTGTTATTATTACGCTGGCATGCCTTTTTGCATTGTTACGTGAAGTTCAACTTTTTTTCTGCTCACGTGGTAAGTCTCTCTATACGCACTCTTTTTAGCTTACTTACATTTTGTCTCGAGGATGATTGTTAAGAGAACAATAAAATAATGGCTTGCGGTTGTATGTCGCTAAAATGTTCGTGTCAGTCACTGGGATGATGATGGCAGTAGCAATCTCTGCTTTTCTTAAGGGGCTTAAATATTGCTGCTCACGGAGAGTATCATCATCATTTTCACTGCCACAGAGCAGACTTGAACATCATTAACATGGTCATTAGCGCAATTTCAGTTCACATTTTTAGACAATTTTTCCCCACGAAACGTACACGCACATGTGCACAAAAAAGCCATTGTGCCTTTTGTACCTTTAAAAATTGTGGCGCTTTTAAAAATTACATAAAAAGCTTTTATATTCTCGTCTCCCTGTCTCTCTCTCGTTCCAATCTCTCTCGCGGCGACGGTTTCAACTCTCTGTGTATTTTACATAATAATATTGCCTTATGCGTGAAAACGCTTTTTTGTGCTACTCTCTGCTGTGAATGACAAGCCAACAAAAAGCAGCAACGCCAACAACAACTGTGATCAGTATATAGCAGCAGTAGCTTGACAGCACGTGAATTTGACCTTCGATGTGACGGTGACTTGGTAATCATCGTCGTTGCTGCGAACGAGTGAGGCGAGCCAATTAAGCATTTGGTATCGTATTATTTCCACAGTTTCTCAGGAAGGCTATCATTATCCAAAAGAGAATTTCACAGGCGATTCCACTGAATTTGAATTAAATGCTACATCAGGCAATAATAATCACTATGGCCTGCTATGCATGATAAAATACAACACAGCTCTCATTTATTTGGTCATGTAAATGAAGAAACATCGTGTACAACACAGCAATGAAATAAGGGCATATCCTGTTGATCTAGAAACTTTTTTGTGTGGCTGTTTTGTGTGTGTGAGAGAGAGAGAGAGACATTTGAAATCAAGGCTTACTTCCAAATTGAGCCCACAAGTTGAGTCATGTCGTTTTAATCCAATATATACATACATAACCAATTTCATTATTTTTTCCTTCGGCCTTTTTCACCCCAAAAATTGGAGCACATAAAAAAGCGCTTCATTATTATAAACCATGAAATTTCTAATTCCACCCGATTGCTACAACACAAAAACATGGAATTTTTAGCAATTATTAAATCCCTAGGATGATGCTAGGGAGTAGACCGGGCGCCACCATCTGTGCCAAAAAATGCCTCTACTGCCACACACACATGCCTTCTGATGATTCAAATAACGAGAGGTCTGATCTTCAAAATGATAATAAGCTTGTAAAGAGCAACTGTTGATGTGGTTGAGTATGGTGAGTAAAGCATTTTTGGAATGTCTCGGGTGACTGTGTGGAGAAAGCATGTTTTTCTTATTGTTTGTGATTGACGTTAATGGAAATTTTCCATCTTGAACTCCAACTCATCCTCGCATCTCTGCCTGGCACAGACGGAAAGACGGAGGATGATGGTAAGGGCAACTGAGGCAGAAAACAACTGGCTTCCTCACGACGAACCCCGAAAAAAATATGGGGTGTCTTGTTTGCTTTATAGCCTTTTCTTAGGTCCCATAATGTGGAAAATATGAGACGGATGACGAGAATGACGATGCTGAATTGGGCTTAAAAAGCGAAATATTTATGGGAAATCAAACTCAAAGAGAAAAACACTGCGAGCAAGACGAAAGAGAGAAAAACAAGTTGGATACATGTGTGTAGGCACATCCTATATAAACTTACCAATCAGCACTCATCTTCAAAAAACGAACAGTTTATGCCTATCATCATGATGTGAACGTTTGGTTTGTTTTCATTTCTCAAGAAAAAAGTATGCATGTCTAATATCTTAAATGTACCTAGGCGTATGGCACAATGAGAAACAATTTCCCTGCTTGTTTATCAGAGTATAAAAATGGTATAATTTGGTCTAACGAGAGGGATTATATATATCTCTCACATACGCAGTTACATTGTGGCAGCAGCATGGAAAATGACAATGTTGAAAGAAGCAAGTTGGCATTTGTGTTTGTCTTGTGTGTGTGTGTGTGTGTGTGTGTGTGTGTGTGTGTGTAGTAGGAAGATAGACAGTCGATATATGTTTTTTGTAAATTTAAAAATAGCAAATTACGTAGTACTTGCACTTTGTACTAATCCACTGGCTACTAAATATATACCTATGTATGACAGAAATATGTACATGGGAAACTGCTCCTAGCATTCTCCTCTCTACTATATTTAATACCAATAAGCTATAATAGCTGGTGGCGTTGAAGAAAAAAATGTTGAAATGAAAGCAGAGAGTTTGAAATCAGCAAGGATATCCACAAATACACGCACACACATCATGACACTGGCAAGCATACAGAGAGAGAGAGAGAGAGCCAAGCATGCATTAAATGTAAATATGTTGCGGTTGTTTGGCTTGGAGGAAAAATAGAGGAGTGTGAGAGGGAGATAAGATACGAGGAGACGAGGAGGAGGACTCATCCTCATCACCGTCGTCATCCTTCGCGTCTTTTCTTTAGAGAATATCATGAATTTCTTTGAAATTGTAGAGATGTTTAAAAGAGAATCAGAAGCGGCGGCGTCATCGTCATCATTATCGTGATCATCCTTGTCCCATCGTCGTCGTGTACATGGTGGTAGTAGAAGGAGAAGTAGTAGTGGACTGTATTGTGGAGATAGAGAGAAGCAATATACATGCATTCTCCCTGGGTTGTAATAATGCGAATTGGATTACACTCGGCTGCTGTTATTGCGAAAAGTCTTCTCGTCATCATCACGGCGAAAAAATGCAGCTGAGCGGTTGTAAGTTGAGTCGTTGGGAGATTTGAATGTAGTATAATAGCAATGATATTAACAGTTGATGGTATCATTTCAACAGGATCGTCATCCGGGTTGCTCTGCTTTTTTCGAGTTTTCTCTCTCACATTTTGTTCTCCTGGTGCGGCCGGAACGTTACTGTTTCCTACAAAACAAACCAGAGAGAAAGAGAGAGAGAATCTCAGCGAATCAATCCGAATTTTGAATAGCCAGAGCACGATATGGTGAAAACAGTGGGTCGGCAAAAGGAAGAAAGAAGAGCCCCGCTCTTTGTGTCTGTAGAGTAGTGTGGAGTAGTAAATGAATAGTTTTGGTGGGATAAACAGAGAGAGAGAGAGTGTGTCCCGGAGGAAGCTCTTTTTAATCTGTGTGAGTGGAAGGATTTCGGAAGAGGTAATTTGAATGTCTCTCATTCTGCTCGGTTGCAGACAAGTTGAGCGAGAGAAAAACAAAGGAGACTTGGAATGGCAGATCAGTGCGCACATTTTGTCTTGTTTAAAAGCATCAATTTTCCTGTCTTGTTTGCCATTTCCGTGGTGGAAAGTGAAACTCTCTTTATATCGTTGGTGGGAGTTGGGATTTTAAAAAAATAATAATATAAGAAAGTGCTACTTTCTAGATGGAATGGTATTTTTCCTGGAATTGTTATTATTTTAGTGTGCTTTTGTTGAAAACAATGAATTTATCTTAAGCGCCCCATATAACTCGCATTTACATCACAATGTGCAAATTTAAGTTTGAGAAAAGCAGTAGTAAAAGTGAAGGTGGCGGCGGTAGCAGTAGTAGCGGAGGCAGCAGCAGCAGCAGTTGCTGCTTTTGGGGAAGCAAGCGTTTAATTATGACAGTGATAAGTCGACCTTGTAAACTTTGTCGAAGGCTGAGCAGTCGGTACAAAATTGAAAGAGCTCTTCTCATTCCAAATGATGGCAAGCCATGCGGTGATAAATTAAAATCCAGTCGATCCAGTGATGACAGTGATACCGCAACAGTCGCGGAAAAGTCATTGTTAGCCTCCTTAAAAGGCAAGGAAGGTGGCAGTAATGGTGAGGCTGGTGTCAGTGAAGCAGGTACCATCACCAAACAAGGCCGTAGTGCCGTTAACGCAACCACAACCGGAAAAGATGGGAAACGCAGCAGTCAAAGAAAAAGTGGCTCGGGAGTGTAAGTTATTACGGATTTGTCCTTATAGCAATTTATTTTTTAACAGAGCCAACCCCCCGTCATCACGACCAACTGGTGGTGACGACGACAGTACTATTTCATCCGTTTCCATTCCACACATAATTTATGCGGATCTCCATTCAACGATATCATTTTTCAAAGATTCTACTCAAATTAATTTGTAATCGTTTTAATGCATTATCGCGATTGTGGTTGTCCTCACCTCTCTGTGTGGCGTTTGCTCGGAATTGGGTTAGGGTCCTCCTAAATCATTTCAAGATGACACTTTTTCTCTCACTTTTAAGGTCATCCGATATAATTCAAATCGACACTGCAACTGGTTTTAACTGCCACTCTACACAAAACTCCTAGGTTGCCTTTCATACATTTATGTTACCTCGGCCATTCAAATGTCTTAATAAATTTTCTATAGAGTACTCCACCAAAAGCGAGGAGTAGTACCTCAACCGCCTTAAACGCACACAACATAATTTACCATTCTTTTTTCATTTCCTTCCCTATTTCACCTTCTAGCACGTCTCCTTTACATTTTTTGTTGTAAAAAAGTCTATATCATGATGACCATATGCAATATCCGTGCCAAATTAATGTGCGAACACAGAGAGTAACATTTTTTTAAGTGAAGTTTTGCGAGAGTAAATGGACTGTGCTATATAAACCATGATGATGATGATGATCGTTGACGACGACCTCATAATATTATCATCAACGTCAGCATGATCATTCTTCCGTGGTTTAAAATGACTTGAAGGCTTGTTTTTTCCTCAGTTATCATCGCGTAGCTTCATTAAACGTGGCTGTGCCATAAACACACCGAGAGGAGATACACACATAAACACCAGACCAGATCATACCGCAACCCGAAACTATTTTCCAATGTCGTGCTCTTGTTTTATTTTTCTCGATAATAAAATGTACATATACACTTAAACATAAGTAGAGTATATAGAGGTATACATGCATATACCTAAAACACAATATTAATGCCGTATGTACCTATATGCGTATGTGTATTTCTACCTCGATACCTAAATATATTTTCACGCTAGAAGCAATTTGGAAGAGAAAGGAGTTTGCCTCCACCAAGGCAGTAGGCAGTCTGTTTTTGTTGTTTTTCGGCTCTCAATTAATCGAGATAAACAGTAGCACCGCATGCAACTGCGGGTACGTATAGTTGCAGAGTACAAGAGTTAATTTTATGCCTGTCTGTCTGGTCCATTCTCAGCTCCTTTTTGACTGAAAACTACAAAAAAATATTATTAGGTTTCCTTTCTTCTCAGGGTTTTTCCTTTCATTTAGCCATAATCGGCCACCTTCGTTACGAAAGGATACACAAAGCAACAACAACAGCAGCACACTCATGTTTTTGTGATTTTGAAAGGCTCATTGTTTTCCGAAAGGGAAAATGAGTGATGGATCATTACGATTTTTTCCCTTTGACTTTTGAAAATGAGGGCAGGTCTACTACAATTTTTGCAGAGAGATGAAAGACTACAAAGCATAACTAGTAGTACGTTTTGTAACATCCAAAACAAGGAGTAAACAAACGGATTTTGTATACGGCTTGCAGGAGTCTATTTGCAACGCATCTACCACCACGCGTGCAGCAAAGTGATTGATGGCTAATTATGCATACGTCATACAATGCACACCACATAGTCTACAATTTTCGCTTAGAAAACAAATTATTTATTTTGATAGGCGCCATGTGAAGAAAAAAGGAAATTATAAGGAAGGCTGCTCACAGTCATATTACCCATGTGTGCCCTCGCCCCTTGCAGCCCACCCGCATTATGCATTTATTGTTATTATGATTATTATTGCCGATATTGATGTTTATTGTACAAGTTTACTTAATTTCTTTATCTGCCAAATCCATCACACCGTTACTCGGTATCCCTGAACCAATTTTTTCGTGACGCTGCAGTCTTTCTTGCTGTTTGTAGCTTTTTAGAGAGGGGAAAAATTAAATTTTATTTTAAAACGTTTATTTTCATAAGACTAGCGCAACTGCATAATCATTATAGTCTACAAAACAGACGCGGCACACAAAAAAATGTACTGCTCTCGTTATCTAAACCACAGGCCTACATCATTTTTACCTACTCTAAAATTTCCCCTGGTAGCAAAAACCCAGCAGTAGTAAAAACAAACCTTTCGGTGTATTCATCATCATCATCACCATCAGCATCATTTTCATTTCACCACTATCTCACTAATATAATGCCTAATTCTTAATACATAATAATAATGAGCAACCTTGCCGAACACAAATCTTCTACTTCATCTTCCTTTTTTGACCTAATTCAATCAAACGTCAGCAGATACACACGGCGCGGCAATAATTTGCACAGTAATAGCATTACGCACTTGGGATTGAGAAAAGAAGCGGATTTAACAACCGATGATGATGATGATGATGATGAGAATGATAAAGATATTGGTTGTCTTGTCTGCTGTTAATTCTTCAATTTACGAGTACAATCCTTCTCCTAATCTGTTGCTGCCTCTGTGTCTGTCTGTCTGTCTGATAAAAGGATCAAGTGTTTCGCAAATAATAAATGGCTGCATAAGCAAACCAGCACAAGTACGTACATACTTACATTTCTACAAATCTTATTTTCGTATAAACAAACACTATTAATATTTATGAACGCACATATGCATAAGGTAATAATAATAAATGCACACACGCTGTACTGTGAATACTCCGTGTGTTGTTTGCACATCTCCCAAAGTTTTCTCTGTTTTGATGAACTCTCGTCGACAAGCGAAAAAAAGATGAATGCACTCAAGTCATCAGATCTTCTTCTCATGATAATCATCATCCTCTTACCGAGTCTTTTTGGCAGGTTACAAAATTTTCTTCGCAACTGCACGCCCACGTATTTATATTACGTAGTGTATAGTAGTAGTAACATCGTATAAAGGACGGGTACACATTTCTCTCTTCCAAAAACCCCTCCTAGCAGCAGCAGTGGCAGCAACATTACCGTAAAAAATGATATTATGTTTTAATCCAATAATATTTTGAACGTGTCGAGTTGATAAAACAAGCTTGTGACAAAATACCTAATCTAATTAGTTGGACATCGCCTCACAGTTGTTGTTGCTGTTGCTCTTTGTTGATGTTTTCACGAGGAGGAGAGGCTGTAGTGGCAGCAGTGGTTGCCGTAATAAAAAATAAATCATCAATCAAAATGGTTTTGCGTTTGGTTGTTGGCAAATATATAGGTTGGTAATTCTTGTTGTTGGCAACCCTGGCGTATAGATGCCTCTCCTGGCAATAAAAATGAAAATTGCAGTCGCTCACACTCACACATTTTGTTGATCCTCCTATCATCCATTATTTCGTTTATTACAAGGCAGACCCTAATCATAAATGAATTGAATGGGATGCCCTATTAACTATAGTAAAAACAGTGGTTACCTTAAAACAAAGGAGTAGTAGATCACAGTTTGCACTTTCAGGCTCACACATACATACACACACAGACACTCAAGCTCAAAGATAATAATCCTTTTTCAAAGGCTTGTGTCTTGTCTGCGCATATACAACAAGTGTGTTGAACAATTTACACAGTGGTACAAACAATGATGACGACGATGATAACAATTCATGAAAAAAAATGGAGTCGGTCTTATTTACTAAATTTGCTTTTAATGTATTCACCAACTTGCGCTCTATTATTATTCAAGCCATTGTACTTACTTGGGTATTTACCTATTGCCAGATGCCATACAATGCATGCATCAAGCCACACAGAAAAGATAGAAATTTCATAGAGCGGTCTCGGGGGAGTTTAGTTTTAGTGTGCCTTGGCGTATTTTCATTGTCAGTATCATTCCTTGATTTTTTTTGCAAAAAAAACGTACAGAATGAGATTGCTTTTTAACAATGGAACGATCATCGTCATCGTCATGCCTTAACTCGCTCATTCAGTGCAAGTAAATCATTCTTTATATTGATTCTTATTGTTGGTGTGAAAGACGTAAAGCACCTAGACGAAGCACAGAATGTGATAATAAAAGCGTACTACACGCTCACACCTAAATATTTTTTCAATACTGCTTGCTGCTACACGGTGCGTGTTCCCTCTCTTTCTGTGTGTTTTAATTTGGTTGATACTCTGCCAAAAAAGACAGAGTAGATCAGAACAGCGAGATACGCGAAAAATATTTTTAATTCCGTCCGAGTAGAGTACAATAGGATGCGATGGGAAATGAATTGCAGAGGGGATTAAATCAGGTGTAGTCTCTTTTTTATTGTATTTTTCATGCATTTTTTCTCCTTTTGCTCTCGGCTGGCTCTCAATCTCCTTTTAATCTCCGTGTGTGTGCATTTTTATAATGTATTTAATTTAAGTTTTTTTTGGGTATTCTACTCTTATAATATATATGTTGCACTAAAAACTTTTGGGAATTTACGTGAAACGTTTGACTTACTTGACTCGCTGCCTCTCTTTAACGAAATGGTTATGTGCAGCAGACACACGGTTAGGGCCGATACGTGTCTGTGCTCATTTCAAGCGAGTATCTTACAATAGGAGTATTAGAGGTCCACATACCTATATATCATTCCCATAAAATTGCGCACTACTGGGCAGGTATGCGATGGTATTACAAATGTACCTACCGACCGACCATTAAGTAAGTTAAAGCAGTATTATTTATTTAATGTGTGTCTGTACATTATTTTGTTCAAAATGAATGGCAAAATAGTATAATGGCGATGATAAATGTTGTTAAGACTTTTGTGAATAAAATCAACTGTGATAACTGCAACATCAACAGGATAAATGGAGTATAGAGTGGTATAGAAAATCCGTTTTTCCCCTGTACAACACTCCTTCTCATTATAAGTCTAGAGGATGGTAATTGTATGTGTGCATGTTTGCCCAAAAAAAATCTGTATTTGCACTTCTGTTTTTATGTGCACAAAAAGAACACAGAGAGACTTTTATTCGTATTGACTTATCTTCTGTACGGCCATAATAAGCGGCATAATGGGATGGGAGATATTTGTACGCTCTCTATTCTTCTTACTGAAGGATTTAATACAAAAGAGAGCAAAGCGAGAAGGAGAGAGAGAGAGAATGAAAAATGATCTTTCAACCAATTCATTCATTTTTATGTGTGTATTCCCAGCAAGGCAATACACAACAGTAAGTAATAATATTCATTCGCACAAAAACTTATTACCTATTTAGATCGCTCTTTCTGTAGTGTACATTTACTGCCAAGCTGTGGGGGTAAATGCTCATTTTAAAACCACTTTTTTGTGTGTTCCTTCAATTTTACTTTTTTTCTCTCCCTGCCAGCCTGTCTCCGCTCTCAAAGATGAGTTATGAGTTATAGGCAGATTTTTTTTGCAAAAAAAGAGCATGGCAGTGTAGAGAGTGGCTTTCTGTTTGGAACAGTTTCTCACGTAGACCAATAATGCCAGGCTGGCATCCTCATCATTATCGGGATGATCAACAGCAGCAACAGCAGTGAAGAGAAAAGGCAAGTGAAGTGAAGGTTATTAGTGTGAGTTTCATTGAAAGTGTAGATGTTGTTTGCAGACACATCAACATCGTTCGTTATCATCATCATCATCATCGTGGTCCATCATAATCTGTTTTTTCTTAAATAGCCTTGATAACTCCTTTCGGGTTACACAACGACGCAGCAGCACATCGCCATTACTATTATTCTATAAAAAATAATGTCCCTACACTTATAGGTATATACCTTCTGCTGCTGCTGCTATTGTGAGACTGGGACTGGGCCAGATATTAATATCCCAAAATATTTTAATATTCGCCCTCTGCTTGTCATACTATACTGGTGGTGTGGTGTCGTCGTAAGAGTTTAGGAGATGTTCTGAGCAAATAGTGACTTTTTTCCTTGTCGTGTCTTTTCCAATTTGGATTTTATTTATTGAGTCAGAAAGTCAACAAGAGGAGAGCGCGATAGAGAGAGAGAGAGAGACAAAAAACAGCGCGAGAGAGAAAAGTAAGGAGATGTTGATGATGATGACGACGACAACAACAACGAGTGACTGCTACGGCTTCAACATGATTAGTGTTGACGGGGTTCAGAGAAACGAGGCGTCCGCACAATTTTGCGTTTTCTCTCTCTCACTCGTCTTCCCAGAGAAATAAAGACTCAGCACGGTTTTTTGTGGTGAAGTAAATTGTTTCTCATCATCATACTTTAAACGAGTGGTGATGATGATGATGATGTATTTAGTAAGCAACAATAATGACAATTGTCCTCATAAAAAACCATGTACGTAGGTATCCAGTGGTCGTTACTATTGTAGTTTGTAGTAAATATTCATTCTATTTTCTGTGTGAGTTTGTGTACGAGTGCGCAGGGAAATGTGGAAAAAAATCCTCTGACACTGATGAGCGCTCTGTAGAAAGAGTGAAAGAGAGAAATATTACTGACAATTCCACGTACGTTATACGTAACATAGTACGACGTAAGTACACTTATTATGGCAACCTTAGCTGAATTTTTGTAGATTGCTATCTCTCTTGGAGTATTTTCCAGTGAAGTTGTCTTTGTGTGTGTGTAGTAGTAGTAGGCGACTTTACAACAGACTATAAGGCGATGACGACGACGCCGACGATGATGATAGTGATGATGCAGATATCATAACATTATGAATGTACCAAACGAAATATGGAGGTATAAACGTTAATCTTTTAAAATATTATTTTTTCATACATGCGAAACATGTGCAAGCATATAATATATAGGTATATCCATTTGAGTCAAGAATTTCCATACATACTTTTTACTTTACTTTTTTATCGCATTCCATGTCCGCTGGACTGTTCTCACAGTAAAATTTATGATTACAATAATATGCATCATGTTGATGGTTGGAAAAAGTAATGATGTGATATTATAGTATGTGGTGTGCCTACTCGTATATCATATTTTTGTCTACTTTTTGGGGAGATTGGCGGAGGGATAATACTAAAAAAAAGTTTGGCTAGGTGAGGTTGGTACACTGGGAGAGATATGATAAGCCACGGAGACATATGCGTTGGTTTAAAAGGATTTTGGTGAAAAAAGGGTGTTGTAAGTTCGGTTGTATTTGTGTGGAGTTGGTGTGTGTTATACATGTTGTATTCTGTTGTACAATATTTGAATGCGAAGGTCTGAGGTGATATCGAATGACTTTGGCGATAGGTTTTGGTGTTGTTATGCTGCTGGTAGTGGTGGAGATGGTGGCAGCAGAATTCAACCAGGCAGGGCAGACTTGTTTCATTTTCGCAGAAAGTTTTTTTTAGAGTTTTGTTGGACAGACGACGAGAGAGGTGAGGAGAGTGAAAATGTACTTGCTTTGATGTCTCTTGTTAGAGTCCCAAAGTCAACCCACATTATAGGCGTCGTGTTACTACTACTAGATATAGATACTCATATGGGGAGCTACTACATCACCATTTACATTTGCATTATTGCTCCGTAGAGAGTCGAAACGGAGACAACGACAGCGCTATAACACCAGCCAACACAACAAAGTTTTATCGCCAAAGTGAGAAGGTTCGTTTTTCATTGAGTAAAGCACAATACGATGTTTGATCCGTCTCTCTAAAGCTGTATTTTCCTTTATCAAATATGATAATGGGTATTTTTACTGCTAATTTTTAATGTAGCACGGGCACGGACTCACATTAGACGACGGCAGTATGTATTTAGTATTTTTTGGTAGGTGGTGCATGAATGACGTGCGCACAGAGGCTGACAAACTGAATTGAAAATGACCTGAGGTGAGTTCTGCTTCGTGTGAGTATGTGTGTGCATGTGCATGTGTGTGTGGAGAGAGAGAATTTTCTCTAGAAATATTTTAGAATACTAATTCAGTTGGAAACAAAAGGTGAAATGTTGAACAACCGAGAGTAAAAACGACCGGAGCAACAACATTACCTGGTATTGACGTAAATCAAACATTGAAAGTCAGCAGCGTGTAGGTATATGTCTGTGTGCTTAATCAGATGCAAATGTTTCACTGTATAGTAGTGGGAGTTGGATACTGGTAGTGGCACTGTTTGTTATTTTCCTGTTGAATAATATATTTTGTCCGGAATTTCGTATCAACTTGGACAAGTTTATTGGTGAATGCGCAAGTTTAGCAAAAAAACAGTATATTATGTTTTTGTGTAGTGGAAAGTGCTGTGCTGGTGGATGGATGAAGAAATAACAGCAATTTGCACATCCGCTGCATCATAAAAAATAGTAACGTTGTCGTCATCAGTGTCATCAATAATTCATCGTTTTGCAACATATCCACTACCATTCCATCCTACGAGTGAATGGTGTTGCTCAGACTTGGTATTTGTTTCTGGCTGTCTATTCAAGTGAGTGAGTTATTTGATATAAAGAGGTACACACATGTAGCTGTTCCCAGCAATGCTGGATTTATCCACTTTTTTACAGTTTTTTAATTGTTTGTAATCTATGAGAAATGGTAGGCATGTGTCATTGTTAAATATCTTGTAGCATCATCATCATTACCATAAATAACAGCAGAGCTTCTACAACATAACGGTGGTAAGGTTGAAAATGAATTTAATGCGCTGTGTTTGACCGTTTTGGAATGGGCGGAATTTTATTCTCAATGTCAAATGTTGGTTACAATCGGAACGAATTGCTTTTCCAACATTGTCTATTTTACGGGTTTTCAGGCATTTAAAGTAGCGTCTGGAATAAAGTCAAACTGCGTTGCAAATCCGTTTCTGTTTTGTATACAAACTATTCTCCACCGTATCTAAATGCTTTTCTTAATTTACACCAAACATAACGTCAGTGTACCTATCTGGTTGCATCATTGTTACTATTTGTGAAATGGCAGCGAGGTATCTATTTCCTTGCATGTGGTATGTATCAGCAGCAGATAACACTACTACTATGTTATGTTACAGCCACTTTTGTGTGTGTTTGGAACGACGATGACGATGGTGTGTTCAATTTTCTATTTCTTTTCCAGGAATATAAATAACAAATAAAACGGGAGCGGGTTTTCTTCCTCTTTCTTTGTTTGAATTATAACTAACTACGCGTATCAGTGGAAAGTTTTTTTTTGCTTTATGCCGCATCCATTCCCATTCTATCATGTTGTAAATTATAGCTGGTTTGGCGTTTCTTTTGAATGGCATGTTTTTTTTGCTTTATGCCGCATCCATTCCCATTCTATCATGTTGTAAATTATAGCTGGTTTGGCGTTTCTTTTGAATGGCATGTTGTTAAGCCCTTAATACCTTCTAAATGTTTTTCGTATCAAAAGCTGGCGACATAGGAATTGTGAGAGTGTATATGTTGCCGTTGCGTTATACTGTTAGGGATATAGACATGCCATGTTGCAAATGTATGTTGCAGCATGTATGTACTTACACACATAGTTTACATACGTCGTCGGCAAGTTTCATTTTCGTTTAACTGCGTGGACTGTTGACGGTTGACGTAATGATAAATAGACGATGAACTTCAGAGACTACATGGTAGAAACATGTTTTTGGCAAATTTACATGCGTAATTTTCAAAGAATCTGAAAGGACAAGGTGTATTCTATACGTATGCATGTATGTGTTTGATATTTCTCTTGTATGTTTACCTCATATATAGAGTTATAACTCCTTTTGTGCGTTATTCCTTGATGCGTGAAAATGTGAAATTTTTTATTGAATAACCTTTCAAGCAAATTTCATACAGAAGTATGAACATGTGTGTTTGCTTACTTACTTACCTACCCCGTTCATACGCATGGCTTACAATTTTTTTGTGCGTAATTTTGGTACTTTGGTATTTGCAGTCAAACAAATGTGAAGTAACACAATGTGTGTGAAATATGGTGTATGTGTATGTACGTACATAGCACAATCGACAACCGCCGCCTTGAGATAATATTGTCAGTTTGTAATTTCGTTTGACCGACGTTACTCGCTATAAAAAAATCTGTGCAAAGAGATGGAAAAAATTAATTATTTGTTTCATGAAACTCTCAACTTAAAAATCAAAGTCCCGTAAATAAATCATAAAAAAAGCCAGAAGTGTAAAAGAAAAAATTGAGATATCTTTAAATACTAAAAATAACTTTACCGGCGGCGCAAGGCTATAATTTTGCAAATATACTCATATAATCCTCGTCAAGTGAAATTGTAAGTGGTGCTTTTGTAGTAATTGCAATTTAACTGATTTCTATACATTTTATACATCATTATGATATCCCTATTCAAAATATAGAAAAGCGTTTTTTTTTCTTTGAAAAATTATCATTTTCAATATCATTATTACTTTTTTTGGCTCGACTATTTTGATTGTTACTTTGCATAAAAAAAATATTACGTATTATCTTGCTAAAGCGCGTACAGTAATCATCCTAAATTATGCCTAACAATGGAACACGTTCAAACATGTTATAAAAAATGGTACATTAGCACCAATTAGTAAGCCAATCGATTTTTCTTTTTTGTCTTTTTTTGTTCCCCCATTTTCTTAGGAAAGGCAAGAAAACACGCGAGACTTAAAAAGATTTTACATGGTCGTATGGCATCATTACTATTTTTTTACATAATAGTCAAGCAGTCTACTTAAATTGACTCTCCTTAACACACAAAAGTTTTACAATTTTTGAAAAACAACTTTCCTTCGTCTTTGTGTATTTACCATCATCTGCATTATTACGTTATTATATATGCGTCTACATTTTTTGAACAACTTTCAAGAATATAAGAAAAATATATAAACTCATTTAACGTAATAATAAATGTGCTCCACATATTTAAAAAAAATATTATGAGTGATGTGTCTGATGTGTGGTCTTTGGCACCAAAAAGGACGGTCAGCGCTCTCATCGCTCTCCCTATGCCTGTTTCCCTGTGTGAGTGTGCGGCTGTTACTGACTGTAATAGAGATACGCAACGATAAAAATGTCTTATTTGCCAAAACATTTTCCTTTGCGAGAACACTGAACACACTTTTTTTTATTTCTGTAACAATGACTTTTATGACTTGTTATAGTTTACTTCTCCTTTCGTCGTCCTCTACGAAAACAGTCGTCGTTTATGGGATGTTTGCTAGGGTCGTCAATGTGCGTTTACTGCGCTAGAATTACCATATTAAAATACGAGACCTCCTACAAAATTGCACGTTTTCATGCTCCCATGTTATTTGCTACAACAGTCAACACTCTGTTGAAACTTTTGATTTTCTGTTTTTTTTTTCAAGAAAAGATGTGTGTGTATGCAGCTGTTTTATGTGTGGAAGTTAGGGCTACACTCACTTTGCCGTTTCCTTTTTTACTGTACATCATCCCTAGCACCATTTATTTCTTGAGCATGCAGAAAAAGTTCTAGTTTCCGAATGGGAAGTTATATAATCTCTTTTAGCAAGTAAGTAGGAGGTTTTGCATGCTTGGGATTTATATGAATGTGTGTGTGCAGTTCATGTACAATAAATTAATTGCACGGCACGACGAAAACCTGCAAAAAACACACTACGAAAAGTGTAGCAACTAAAGCAATATCGCGCTTGTTATATAAAGCAAAATGAAGGGTTTGGAAAATGGAATTTTTCCTTTAGGGCTCACATGTATAATCATAAAATGATAGTAAATGATAAAAGGTTATTTCATTTCGTGAAAATTAAAAAGTCTTGTGTTTTGTGACTTGCAGGCATATTTTACATGATTTTAATAGGTTTACAGACATTAGACAAACGTCCTTATATAACAATAGCGTAATATCCTGCCTGACTTTTTGACAGACAGACAAAGCTGCTGCTGCTGGTGTAAAGCACCTTTTGCAAAACTGCTTATTATTTTTTTAGTAGCGAAGCAGTTATTATTGTCTGTAATGAAGCGGATGTGTATCAAGTGGTAGCATCAGGCAAAAAAGCAGTCAAGTGCAAAAAAAGGAATCAAGATAATCAGTTATCGTACCGTTTTTTGCCATTTTTCTTGACTTCTTGTCTGTCTACTGGGGTTGGGGCTTTTAGGCTGTGAGACTTTGTGATCAGATAAAGGCGTTTGCTATCTTGATTACATCATCATCAGCATGTTATAATAATCATAAAAGACACGCCATATTTATAGTAATAATAAAGCAAACATTATGTATACTTTTAGGAGATTTTCAGAGTAGCAAGTTATTACTTATCATACCTACGCGCGCTCGCGCGTGCGCGAAACAGCCACCCTTAACATAATATGAGTATACCGTCACGTGAAATTGGATTTTGCGCTAAACTAATCAAAATCAAGTCCTAATTTTCCTCTGTTTGCAAGCTTCTTGCATGTCTGATTATTATGATGATATAATTTCGATAAAGTGGTAGAAATTAAATATTGTTTGTATGCAGCACATTCTTTCCGGTAACGGTATTTGGTAAGAAAAAGGTATTTCTCTTGATGAGCAGGAAGAAAATCATTGTTTGTAACGCACTTACAATTTTTGGTTTTATTTCCCAGCGGCAAAGAGAATGTGCGTATGAAAAGGTAGTACGTGTGTGTACTCCTACCATTCACATATTTCATGTGAGATGGGAGCAAATTAGCAAATTGCTAGCTGACCTGTGTTAATAAGGGAAAAAAATTATCCGCCTTTTTGGGAAGGAAGAAAAGACGCGAACCGCGACGCATTCTCTATCGTAAGAAAAACACAACGCACATACACACACACACCACACGCCATATATAATAGTTTTTTCTTCACTTTGGTTTTTGGTTGCACCTTAAAATTTAAAACACACTTTTTTACTAAAATGCTAATCAGACTAAACATGAACAGTACATTGTTGTTACAGGAGGGCTTTTAAGTCAAAAGGAATTACCTAACCACAAGCATAATTTGCTGGCTGAGCTTTACACACACAAAAAATGTTTGAACAAGCTCAATCAAAACCTATTTAATTCATTTCTGCTGTAGAAAGTACCCAATGAAGCGACAAGCACCAGAAACTAACCTAGTCAAATGTTTAAAAAAGGCTTCCTGAATACAATTATTATTATCTTTTATTATTTTATTTTATTTATGCAATATTGTAACAAATGGGTAGGTATACAAATTTATGCACCGTGTGCGTTTTTTTCCTTGGCGTAAGATGCTCATACGGGGATTTATATTTTCTTTCTCTCCTCTGCATCTCGTTCACCTCTCCGCCTACTTTGGAAAATTTAAAAACTTTTCAATACCTACCTACCTTTTTTTAAACCCTCATCATCTCTACAAAATCACGTAGGCATAATAATGTGTGTACGTCACTCAAGTCAACGATGAATTTTTTGTGGTGGTGGTGGTGCTGCTGCTTGAATAGCACGATAAGTAAATAAATCCACTCTAAAAATGTCAAAATTAAATTATTCTCATTATTCGAGAGAAACGTTCCATTGTGACCCTTTTTCTTCCGTGTGTAGACACATACAAAACACGCAGTACAAAAGCCCATAACAAAGTAGATATAGAATATAAGTTTGCGTACACCCAAAAAAGCATTTATCCATTTCCACTCTCATCTCCAAACGTTTTCAACAATACCCCTGCAATAATGTGATAATTTTTTTGTGATCAAGTAAAAATTACTTGCCTTAGTTTAGTAGTAGTAGTTGTACCAAACCAAGGAGAATGTATACATGTATGTGTGTGTGTATGAATGTTGTGTTATGTCCACATTGTTCCCTGTCGTCGTAAATATAGTGAGTCGTTCACCCTGTCATCTCTACTTGAAATAGGGTTTCGTCCTTCCTATTTTTCTGACATATGACCACTATCCCATATGGAAATATACACCATATACGTAATACCCAGTGTGCTGTTGTAATAATAATGGGCCCTCTCTCCTATTTTCTTTTATTTATACGCGATGGTGCCTTCATGTCTGAAAGGCTTTTTCCAGCGAACGTTAAACGGATAAAGATCCTCGTTTTAGATAAGGCCTCTAATAAAAATAAGGTATATTCTCTCTCGCTCTCTCTCCTTTCGCGTCCTTTTCTTCCTTTCTTCCTCCTGCCTCGTCTTCATAACCGTATCACGTCGTATCACATACCTTGTTACGCAGCACCGCATGATACCCCGGCACTTACGGTCTTTTTGACGAAAAGTAAACTTGGTTAATACCGACACACAAACCTCCACCACCACCACCGGCCCTACACACATATTTATATTTTTCATTCCCTCTCCAATTGCACCTTTCAAAATAGGTACAAATAGTAATCATGTTAGGCAATATCCCTCCTCTATTTTTGTCTGTTTGCTGATATGATGATGCGTGGTCCAACGTCTAGCCAAGTAGGGTATATACCACATTGAAAAAATAAACACATTGAAAGGAAACCAAAAAAGCAATTCTAATTCAAGGGTGATATATTACGTTATTATTTTTTGTCTCCTATTTTTGTTAGATCAAAATGGGCACACACAGAAAAAAAAGAATCAGATGGCTTGTTGTAGGTTGCCGAGTACCTAGCTTGTGTAGTAGTAGTTGTTGTAGTAATGGTGGTAATAGCGATGTGAGCACACATGTGAATGTCAAATTAAACGTTAGCGCCGTGATTTACTACGTACAGCATTGCATATGATTATTATTCCCATCTGAGAGATAGATAGAGACGAAGAAGCAGCAGCAGCAAAAAGTGCACGACGTTATTTATCCCTTCCTTCACGGATATAACTAAAAATGTGACTTTTCGTGATGATAATAGTGGTGAGGAGTAATATATAGTGCGAGAGGCAGAAAAAGCGTTGGATTTTTTGGTAAGGCGACTGACTTTTGGGAATGCTGCAGCGGCGGATGACCTTTAGCTTGGATTAATAATCTCAGAGTCGCCGTCCGTCACACAGAAAATAATGGTCCCTCATAGAGTGAGTGAGATTTACCGAAGGAGAGAGAGAGAGAGAGAGAGCAAGAGGAAAAAGACCGTTAATTGCTGTCGTGTTGGGCTATTCAGATGAAAATGGTGTTACACCAGAACAGAACATCAACAACCTCTCTCTCTCTCCCTCAGTTTTTCTCTCGCTTCAGATACCCCCGTCTAAATATGTCTCTCTCGTTCTCCTTTGTATCAATTTTTATAACAGACAAAAATCACCATCACCAATAATATCTCTGCGCGTACACTCTGAATCTCATATACATTTCATTTCCCTAAATAACTACACATAAACTGTCTGATTCCGTGAGTATCTATATCTGCCGCGTATGATAATATGACGACGACGATGATGATGACGATAATAATGCCATGTAATTCAAAACGGACTTAATAGGAGGCATGAAAAATGTCTTCCTCCATTTTCATCCTCCTATCATGATGATCATCATCACCGTCACACTAATAATCACAGTATCATCAGCCTGAGCACATTTTGTCCATTTTACTAATAATTGTGTTGTGAGTAGTGGAATATCTTGTCTCCTCATTTTCTCATCCTCTTTTGTGTCCATCAATCCAGACTATAATGTAAATAGTGGTATCCATCATTTCATTTAAATAAAGTACTTTGTTACTTTTTTTGTAAAAATGTTTGACTGGTTTTTTTCCCAACGCACACACACACACACACACACACCACATGTTTTTGTACGCATAATGTGTAATGTGTTATAGACAAACGGAGCATTGGGCTTATAGATAGACATGGAATTTTTTGCTTTATTAAAATGCTAATGCGGAATCTGCCATCTCTGTTTATCTGTCATGGTCGTGTTTTTGCCTGTTCGAATTACTTCATCATACATCAGCATATTTATACCAGAAGAAGAAGAGAGAAGACGAAGAGACGACTTTTTTTTATTTCAAAGGCAGCAATATAACAGCATTGCTACACATTATGTACACATGTAGCTCGGCTCACACACAGAACGATTACCACGATAAATGATAATAATATGGAGATGAACTTGCCATCAGCAAGACAGAGCGAGAAATAGCGCTAGAGAGTGCGTTAAAAACGTGAATATTATCGTTATCGTTTAGGTATACACGCATGGTTCATGGTCATATGTAAATAGAAGAGCAAGCATACATGTGTACCTAATGTCTAATCAGATAAAAGCACTTTTTTATTTGGACCAGCAGCAATAAGGAAGACGAATAAGAAGGGATGATGACGACGATGATGACAATTCAGAGGGAGAATGTTATGCGCGCGGTTAAGTTAAACTTTACTGGCTGCACTGCTGTGTGCCGTTTCTCTGGGAGTACAAAGTGCAGAGAGACGAGATCATCAGGGGTTGTTCCTCTTATTATTACTATTACTATTGCCACGCAGCAGACTTTTTTTGTTATTGTTACAGCATTACTTAACAATGTACAACAATGTAAGGTATTACATGTAGCAAAGTAGCGACCGCTCTGCTGTCACGGCTTACATAAAAGTGCACACGGACCCGTACCGTACGTATCCAACAACAATGTGGGTACAATACATGTAATAATAGCATACTGTTGTTAAAGACGACAAAAGTGGTGGACGAGAGAGAGAGAGAGAGCAAAACACCCTTATTACATCTGTTATAACAGACAGACACACACAGCAGGGTAGTAAAGTAGCAAAAGTGCAGCTGGAAGAGTATAGTTTTTCTGGCGGCGGTGGTAATGCTGGTGGTTAAGTTGCAGAGTAACCAAAACCAAACTATCAAACAAAAATATATCATGGTGATCCCAAGATGAGGAGGATGATGATCATCATTATCATCATCCTCATTATTGCTTTTACTACGCGGCTGCAGATAAATATACGACTCCTTTTGAAATCTTAAAATGCACACATTTTTCTGCTGCTGCTGCTGCTGAGAGAGCGCAAAAGGCATATTACGCCAGAGGATACATGAAAGTAGGCAAAAGAGGGAGAGAGAGAGAGAGGGAGAAAGAGAGAATAAGATGCACTTTAGAAAAACATACTACTACTTTGTGCATTTCATTCAACATGCGTTATGATGATGTGGTGGTGATCTGAATGATTGCATAGTATGCGTTTTATGCTTCTTTGCGTGTACTATGATTACTGCTACCTATATGGAAAGACGTGTGAATATAGAGAAACATGCATAAAGGTATACACACACACTCCACTCCTTACACGTACGGAAGGGAGAGCACAATCCACACACAGATGGATGGACAGTTAGTTTTTGCCGTACTTTATACTCGCATATATGAACTTTTTTTCATTTTTCGAGAGCTGACTGCTGAGTTGAGTACTGCGCGACTACTGAACTTGCCTGGCTGACGACGACGGTATCAGCAATAAGGCCTCTCTCTCTCTCTCCTCTCTTGGCACGCTAATATGTAAAGCAGTTCATCTCTCTTTTCTGTGTGCAAGTTTGATACAACTCCCCTCAACAACCAAAGCAGCCATCCATCCATCCACCAAATAAATATCTCTTTTCTCGCGTTCATCGTTATCCCCATACGAGCAGAGAGTCAGTCATATTTTTCCGTGTTTAAAAAGTTCTTTTCAATTTCAATTTATTTCGTGCTTGCCTGCCTGCATGTGTGTGTGTGTGTGTTTTTCTCGTGCACGATGATGATGTGTGTGTTTGCAGGGCAGTATACTCTCTCGATGAAATGGTGAGTGAGTGAGTGAGTAAGGAAGGATTATTATATTTTACTACCACGCACTTAAAAATAAATGGGAGTTGTCCGTACATTTTGGTAGAAAACAGAGAGAGACAACTGCAGAACAAAACTGCTCAACGCAACAACGCAGTTTAGTCTCGGGAAATACTCCTCCGGTGCGGTTTGTCATGTGTGTTTGTGGAGGAGAAACAATTTAAACAGGGAAAGACCGACTCGGAGAGGGCGACACCGAGAGAAAAGAACATTTCCTTTGGAACAAGTACAAGTTAAAAAGTATATTTCCTCTGACAGAACGTCACTCTGAGTGTGTTTGTGTAAAAATGTAAATATTTTCATAGTGTAGCTTTTCCATTTTGTCTCTGTCTAGATTATTCATTCATTGACAATTTTCTCCACTTGTATTATATTTTTTGTGTTTTGTAGTGTCTCTAGTAGTATCTCCTTCATTGCGGCAGAAAAAGCAATTAAAAAATTAAAAAACAGAAAAAAATGTAACAATTTGTGTAGCCTTTCCTTTGAAATACAATGCCGCCCTGGATAAAAGGCAATCGGCGCAAGCGCAGTAGTAGTGTACCGGTGCCACACACCCAGAGGTAATAAAACAAAACAAAGTCGCCGACGACAAAGCGGGGTTTTTCAAGGCATATTGTCTCGAAACCTTTTTTGCCAAAACAACACCTCTAGTGCAAGTGAAACATTGCTGAAATAAGTCAGTTGCTGCTTTGAAAATAGTTCTTTGTGAATATAAACCTCTCTTGTTGTACGTTTCGCCTTCCTTGTTGTTTCTTGTGTTTACATTTGGTTCCTACTTTTGATTATTATGGATACGGATGTAATCCGGAGCCCGGCTATTATTACATTTCCAAGGGATAAAGTGGAATTCATGGAAAATGTGCCATGGTATGTGGATCATATCTATTCTCTTTCACTTGCATGCATACATTTTAAAGCTTGAAGCATTTACGCGGAAAAATTCTGTTGCATACAAATTAAAATATTCCAATTTTTTCTTCCCACACAAAGACTCCGTTTCACTACACCAACGGTGGTGAGAGTAACTTCAATCAATTCCCCTGTCGCTATTATCATTATCATTATTTATGAAATATTTATGAAATATTTATGCAGTGTTGTGGAATTTTTGCGTTGTAAAATGTATCATTTTTCCTAAATGACGTCTCTTTAGAAAATCCATGCCGCAACATACATACAACAGCCACGCCACAACAACAAACAAAAAACGCCTTTCCAACCACGCAAGGCTAAAAAAAATGTTCAATAATCGAACAAAATAATTTAACAATTTTTTATCGTGATTTTTATTACCTTCATGTATCATTAGATTACGTGTCGTGTGTGTTGTTACAAATATCTCTGTGTGTGTGTGTGTTTGTGTGATTCCTATTCTCATGATGATCATGATAACAAGGAAGAAGCTCATATAAATGAAAAATTGAAACGCAATACGGTTAACCATGTACGATCGTATCACGAAAATAATCATATTCCCTCTCTCTCTCTCTCTCTCTGGTTCTAAACAAGATTACAACTTATATCGATACACAGATGTAGAGGATGATGGTGTTATGTAGAATGGCATTTCATCTTCGGCAGATATTGTTTTTTTGCTGCCATTGCGGCTTTTGGTAATGACGCTTCAACTATATCGATAGATGGATGGATAGCAATCCCCATCATGACCATCATTCATCCGATAGGAAAAAAACTGAAATTTGAGACGAAAAAACGAAAAAGAATCCCAGGCGCAGGCAGAGGCAAAAATACCTATACACCTCTGAAAATCTAGTTTTTCTTTGTGCTCCTCATCTCCTCCCCACACTACCAACACCACCATCACCACCACCGCACAGACAAACAAAAAAAAACGGCCACAGCATATTTCATCTCGATCTCTAGCAATAATATTCAATTCAATCTCAATCCATCCCAGTAATAATAATCATCCTCATCAACATCAACATTTTCATCGTGATTATCACGCAAACTGCAGCTGATTCCGTTTGTTAAAAGAATATCTGGCAAAGCAGTGCAGTCATCATCATCATCATCATCACCACTAACCAGACACTCTAGACACTTTGCATCGAATACACAGGCACTTCGCTTTGCGTCTGAATAAAAACTCCCCTTCTTCATTACAGTTCAACTGCCTTGGTAGTTTGTGGCAAGAGCTCTTTTTTACACGGCACATATTATTATTTAGTATTCATCCCTTTCTTGGTCGTACGGAGAATCCACGGCTGCTCGGAGAGAGAGAGAGAGATCATTCTCTATTGTCAAATGGGAGATCTCTCTCGAAGAACTGTTGATGGGGCTGGTGATGACGATGATGGACTAGGTTCATATTATATTGAAATGGGTTTGTTGTTGTTACTACGATGATGATGACGTTGGTACTGGTGGTTGGTAGTGCAATTCCGCTGAAGTTTTACAAAGAAGTCAATTTCGTTTGGCAAATAAATGACTCTACTGGTTTATTAAGTAAAGTGCCTAATAGCTTTGGTTGTTGACGATGATGATGATGAGGAGAACGGTGAAGAGAAGAGAATGATGCAATGCCAAGTTGAAGAAAGAAGAGAGAACAAAGACTGAACTTGTTTCCTCCTCCTCCTATTTCTGCTGTATACCAGCTAAAGGCTGATGCTCCTCTGTTTGTGGTTATGTTGGCGAGCAAATGTCAAAGAGAGTTGGCATAAGATGGCAGAACAAGAGCGATTTTCGTACAGAGGCAGCAGCAGCAGAGAGAAGGAGCGACGCGAAGGATAAAAAAATGGCTTTATTGGTTCATCGTTTTGCCGTGTTGTGTTGCAGTCTCTCTCTCTCTCTCAGTTTCTGGTGGGGTAACCCTTTTTCTCTTCGTCGACAACAGACGAGAAGAGTCTTCATTTTGCATGAGTTCCTTTTCAGGATGACGATGACGAGGATAAGAATGAGACTCTGTAAGTTTTTGGTCTGGTCACTGCACACTCAGCCAGGGCCATCGACGAAAGACGAGAGACGACAAACTTTTTGTTGTTTTGTGCATGTAGTATGAAATAATTGATTTGATTGTCCACTCCAGTTACAGTCTGCTTATATGTTCTGGCATGTTCTCTCAAGCATTTTATTTCTCAATATATATCCCGTTCCATTTGGCCGTTATGGACGCGTCGTAGTATATACACACATATATATTCCTTTTTTACTCTTTCATATATCTAACACAGCCGACTAATATCCTCTTCATCAAAAATGTAGTGACATGACAGCAAGCAGCAGGCAAGCAACAACGGACATGATTCTGACAAGGCTTGATGGTGATCATGATGATGACGATCATGATTATTGTTCAACTCTTAAACAACTTTAGTTTGTTGTTGGATGAGTGAGTTGGCACTGTAATAGTCCGACAGATGTGTCTGGCGGTTTTATAAGTAGAAATGTACGTATAAATAAATATATCACAGGCCGGTAAATCTACTCTAATTTGCTACCTTAATCTAATTACTTTAATGATAAAAAGCTTCCTACTATTCCCTATACACAATACAACACACATATAGTTATAGAGAGATGCATGTGCATAACATATTATAGATTGTATTGGTATAAACATGTATGTTCGTTCATTCGTTCGTTGTGCATTTCCCCCGTGATTAATCAACCAACACTCACTGTGTGTAGTAAAGTGGTACATTTTTTTCTTCGTGGATTACAAAAAGTTGCTGTGTGCAAGAAAAGTTGCTGAAGTTTCAACAGAGACACGACGGCAAACCATGTAGTTTCTTTTCCATTTCTCCCACTCTCCTTCTTTCTAATAGTCAGTTCCCAATTTTTTTCCTCAGGAATTACACGACCGCCTTATACTAGGTAGATATTTGATCTGTTTTCCTTTTAACCTTCCCGTGTATGAATAAACGGAATAAAAAGGAAAGAAAATGTTTTACCATTTTACCATAATCGAATGCACGTCCGTATAAACTTACACGGTATTTATCTCTCTCTCTCTCTCTCTCTCTCTCTCTCTCTCTCTTCAACGAAATAGTACTGCTGTAGGCTACCAGGAATTTAAGGGATATAAACGGAGCTTAACAAAGCATTGAGGATGACGACAACGGCAAAGGAGAGTATTCGACATTGCATGCATGACAAATGAAAAGATCGGTTTCGACAAGCGAAATAGTTTTGTACACGCTGGTCTCTCTCTCTCCTCCTGGAACATAATATACTAAAAAGTATTATAAAAAGAACCAGCAGTGGCAGCACAGCTCACAACAGCATTTATTGGCTTCCTTGAATTTTTTTCTCCTGTGTACGGTTGTTGAATTGCATTCTCATTGGTATTGGCATGCAAGCACCAACAAAACCAAACAGCATGCAAGTGATTTTTTGCTTTTCTTATTTTGGATCTTGTTTCTTCATCGTCGTCGTTGTTGTTGTCGACGACGTCGTCGTCGTCGTGTGTTTGTATTTTTTCCTTTGGTGGTGGTACTACTGGTGACGGTTTCCACTGTTGTTGGCATTTGAAAGGAGTAGTGTAATTCTTCATAGATTTTTTGGGGTTTGAATGCGGATTATACACAAGTACGCTTTGATGATGATGATGACGTTTTTCTGGAACTGTTAGGAGATTTAATACACATTGGTCGTTGCTTTTGTTGTTGTCGCCGTCAGCAGCAGCAGCAGGATGTTTAGAGAAGGAGCAAGGAATACCTCGAAAAAAAAACGAAAAATATGCCCACGTATTGCATGATTATGTGCCGTACCGTTTTGTTACTACATGACATACCACAGCCACAAGACAAGACCTCATATGTGAATATTTTTCAACCGGATGATAATAATGATCATCATCGTCGTCATCAGCGTTTTTCATCGTTCTCATAATTCTTGGCGTTTTTTTTAACAACCATCTTACGTGTATGTTATCCGCCATGTTATGTGTCATGTTCTCGGTGTAGCGTACATTGTCGTTCTTACTCCTCTTGTACCCGAGCACAGAGAATGGACGTAATCTCCAAATTGTATCTTTCTTCTTGTTCCGTTATTATGCCCTGTGCTCACGTTCATACGTCATTCCAGCTTTTTTCCGGAAAAAATCCTTAGTGCAAACGACGGAACAGCAAACGTGCTTTTACGCGATTATTATTAGCACAGCCGCAGCGGCAGTGGTAGTTAAGGGTCTAGAAACTGAAATGGGAACTGGGAACGGTTGCACGTGTAACAACAGCAATATGTTAGAAAGGAAAATGTTGTGCGCGTTCCTGTTATCCTTATTATGACTTTACATCTTCATCCATCCTCAAGTCAGTTTCCTCATCATCATCATCATGATCATCATCAACCCGCTCGGCTCATCATTATCCCCGTTTTTTTTGCTCTCACTGAGCATCATCCAACCACGGCAAATAATAATCTAACAACTAACAAATGCCTGTGCATGTGTGCTTGGGTGATAGTACCCCTACACACGCTCCATCTTACAAAACATCCTTTTGTGTCGTTAAATCTGCATTTTTTCAATCTTCCCTGTTCAAAAACGGTTTTTATACGCCAGAGTAAGACTTTTCCTCAAGTCAGCCTGCTGCGGCTGAGGATGATGATGATGACGACGACGTCGAGAATGAATGAAAAAAGACAATAATAATAGTCACCCATACGTACATATCTCCCAACGTGAAATATATAATACAATGCGCATACATCATCATGCCACCTAATGCATACCAAAAAAGCACTTGTCTAAATTCAAAGATATTGCCAGCAGCATAAGAGCAGCAGTGTAGCAAAGAGAGTGACAATAGAAAAGAAGAGAGAGAGAGAAAGGAAGAAAAAATCTTATTGCTGAGCTTTTTATGTAAATGACAGCAGCAGCAGCAGCAGCAGTCTCAGCATCAGACCTAGTCAGCAGAAATGTAATGCAGCATGTGTAGAAATTGTTCGCATACCAAATCTAATCTCCTCTTCTGGTTGAAAATTTTTCCGTCTCTTTCTTCCTGTTCTTTCATTCCATTCCCAGTCATCATCATGATCACCATCCACTCACACCAGACCCATGATCATATCATCGTCATCCTCTTTCATTGCAATGTGTTTGCCTAATAATATGTTTTTGGTGGTGTTACTTGCTGCTGCTCCTACTTCTGCTCCTACTTCTGCTCGGGGTGCTAATGCATAAAAAAAGAGTTTTTTCCCTTTCCGCTGCTGTTGCAGTCATCTTGAACATCTTTGTTGTAAGAAAATAGGAGCAAAACAGCGTGAGGACGTCATCAACGACTCGGGCTCTAAAAAACTGAAAAGAACAAAAAAAGTCCAAAGTGTAGTGTGGTAGTGGTGGTGGTGTTGGCGGCGCGGCGGCAGTGGCGTGGTAATTCATTCAACGTTGGAATTTTCTATGGTCTTTTCCCCGTTTTTACTGCTAAAATGCGTCTATACAAAGATTCAAGTGGGTATGGATGATCATCACATTTCCTGTTGGCCGAGCAAGCATGCGATAATAATAAGAATAAATGACAGTCTGTAGGTACGACGTATATAGCCTGATATTCGACAATGGCGTTTTTTTTTCTTCTTTCTTTTTTGTTTTCTAGTACCCAGCGTGGCGTGAGTGTGTGTAAAGGTTCCTTCGTTGATGATCGCGATATATATGGTGGTATTGAGTGCCATTATTAGGAAGGCTGCCTTTATTTAGGGCATATTTAGTGTCGGTTTCCGACATGGTTTTCCTCGTGATGAGAATCAAAATTGATGCTTTTACTTTATCTTAAGTGGTATAAAAACCGGAGTGGTGTGCGGTGTTGTTGGTGGAGTAGTGGGACGATGGAAAGGCGCTCGTGATGATGATGATGACTGCGCTGAGAGTTGACTTGCTGTTGCTGCGTAGGTGCAGAGAGAGAGAGAGAGAGAGAGACCTCTCTACTTTCTTTTTTCTGCATTCTCTGTCACTCACTCAGTCAAATGACAAGTCACAGTATCTTTCAGAGTTTCTCACTCTTTTTTGCGTATGTGGAAAAGTGGAGAGAGCTCTTTGTGAATTTGATGAAAATCAAGTTAAGTTGGAGGTGATGGTAGAGTAGTCAAGGGAAGAATTTGGTTGTTATTGTGTGTGTGCCTCTGTCTGTGTGTGTACTATAGAGCTAATATGTTGCTCACTTGACTTGCTGATGCGCTACTGCTGCTGGTGCGGCTGCTGCTTCTGATGATAATGACGATGATAGCATTTCAAACTAAATTGACTTTATATCCGTCCTCTTTGACAGAGTTAGAGCCCTCGTCTATTATGTATGCTCGCAATTCCCATAATTTCCCCGGGTGCATTGCATATAGACAGATATTTTAAGTACTAGAAGCGAGTAGGTGTATTACGAGGACATATTTCTGGTATCATCGGTAGGCTCGGGCTTTAGCAAGTCTTTCCATAAAATATGGTATACTCATCTCAATTCATTACTTATGAGAGCGTGTGTGTGTCTGTGTGTACATGTTCTGCTCCGCTCCTACGCCGAGAGAAAAGTAGAGGGCTCTCTGGAGAAAAGGGCTAAAATGGCATGTGACGATGATTATTGGGTATTTTTGCTGAAACCCTAAAGAAAAGTGACTCACACACTCACTCTCTTCTATTCTCACTTACTCAACTTGAGCAGTTCTCTTTTTCATGTCTCTAAACTCCACTTCACCACCGCCACAGTTTTCACTAGAGTCGCCAGACTGGGAAAAAATCTAGGAGGACCGTACCGCGTTTTACTTTTCTCTTTTTTTGTTGCCCCTTTAGAGTCGCGAAAAGTGAGTGGGCGAAAGCAGCAGCAAAGGAATACCTTATCATTGGCAAGTGAGACAGAGAGAGAGAGAGAGAGAGCAGAGAGCATTGAGTTGATTTTTACGGTTGGCAATGTAGTTTAGGTTTAATCAGCGTAAAAGCGTGGTCTACTTTACTTTTCCAAACTACACGCTCGCTATACAATAAGAGAGAGAGAGAGAGCGAGAGAGAGAGAAAAAAAACCAACCAGCCCACACGTACCTACATAGTCTCTCCCATTCTGTCTCCTTTCGCTTGTTAGTTTGTATGCTGGCGAAGTGCATGCAATTTTTTTGAGTGAGCAAATCCTTACAGATTTTTCCCTTCTCTTTCTTTCTCTCTCGCTCTCTCTCTCTCTCTGTTTTTGTCCTTTGCTGTAATGTGTAGTTTTGCAAATGCCACAAGGCGCGTTATAATGTAAAATGCATATGCTCTCTCACACACACACAAGTTACACAACTTGTCAGCGGAGCCAAACTGTCATGAACAGAGGACGAGAGAGAGAAACGTATTCGAACGAAATACAAAATAAGTCAACATTTTTTTTAATACAGACGTAAAAATAAAGGCTGCTCTCTCTCTCTCTCTAGCACAAAAGTGAAAACTCTATTCGGTCTCCTTTTTTGTTGTTGCGCAAAACTGTGGAAGAATAGGCAATAGGTACCCTTGTAAAATAATTTATGCTTTTGTATAGTAAAACGCTTAAAGGTTCTCTGTTATTTTCTTGGCCTTACTTTTTCCATTGTCGTTGTTCTCCGTCTACTCCTCCTTTTCACCATCCTAAGAGACCACTTTACATCCCATTTTGCGTTGTACCCTACAAAATTACAGCAGAAGAGGAGCGAAATGATGCCGTTGCTGTTTTCTTTGTGTGTGCTCTTGTTCTCTTCCTCGTTTTCGTTATAATGGTCGTAATAACCCATTAAGAAAGAGAGAGAGTGTGTGTGAGAGAGAACAGCAAAAAATGAACAAGTTTGAAAAAGAGGAAGAAAATTGAAAATATGAACTTTTTTCCCTCTTACAATACTAACCAAACACTCTTTATCTTCCTTTCTCTTTCTCTCTCTCTCTCTCTCTTCTGCTCAATCTGGTTCATGTTGATGCTCGATGCTCGTGTAAAATTTACATCCGACATTACATTTTAGGTCGAGTAAAAAGTTTTCCTTATCGTCATTCTCTCATCGTCTCGTCGTCATCGTCCTCTGCAATCGTAGAGAAGTAACAAAAGAGAGAAATTGCACAAAAAATGTTATTACGGTCTTTTCAGTCGGAATAACTTCCTGTTTCGTTTGCACTTTTAGAGTGTTGCTCTATTACTACTATTACCACACTGGGATATGGCCTGACTGGAGTCAGCGAGACTAACTGCGTTTTTAGATTGCTTTTACCCCATGTTCATATTCGCCACGAGTGACCCAGCCAACAAACATTATTTTCCGGGTAGTTTTTTTTCCGCCAAGATGAAAAAAGAGAGAAGAGAAATAGAAATGGATAAGAAATGGCATCCATATAAAATAAACCGTAATCAAGTTTCTCTACAAAATCTACCTCCTTTAAAGAATCTCTCTCTCTCTGTTTTCACTCTACTCAGCTTTGCTTTTACGTTGATGGGAAATCTCGCTTCTGCTGCGCTCCTCTCTCTCTCTCCCTCTCTCTCTTCTCCGAGAAAACGGAAGACGGAAGGGTGCTGACGTTTTCAGACTAGTAGATCAGCATGCACTCCCTACATAACACATTACAGTGGCAGCGAGTGCACACACCAGAAGCCATGATGATGACATAGTCATCCATCTCTACAAAACATGCTATATTCAGGGTAATAATATTAATACTAACAAAGCCAAGAAAGCTCTTTCCTCTCTTGCAAGAGTGAAATGGCGTGTGCATTTAGAAATCCAGCTGCCAAACAGTATATACATACACTACACACACACAACGACAACAACATGTACCCTGCCAGTTTTACTTTTACAGTGTTGCACTTGCGTCTTCCCTGCATTTTCCTTGAGGAAAAGCAGCAGCAGGAGTTGGGGTAGTTGTCGGAGAAATACGATCTCGTAGTAGGCCAAAAAATGACTTCAAAAACTAAACACATCTATAACATCCAAGTATCCAGCAGTCAAACTCTGACAAAATTGTTTCTCGTTGTAGCTTTATAGATTGTTATTATGGGTATAATGAATCATACGACGACGACTACAAAACTACTACTAGTAGTAGTAGCCGTTGGATTGTAACAGCAGCAAGCAAGTAGTAGCAGCAGCAGTAACGGCTCTAGCTCCACCAGTGTGGTAGTTTAGCCGTAATGCCATAATACGAATTACAAACTTTTTTTTGTTTTTATCTCTTGTACGTATGGTCATACAGTAAAAAGTAAGTTTTGCATTATGTATGAACAAGGTACATGCACACACACACAAGGTACTCACTCTCTCTCTATTGCATTCTTGCTTTTATGTGTATTACTATTATTATCATCATCGTCATCAACTTTTTCGTCTTTTATAAATATCCACCTTTTTTCTGATACCGTTTCCTTTTTCGTTTCATTCTCTCTCCATTTTCTCACTCCTGTTGTTATTATGTTCTCTCTCTCTCTCTTTGTGTACTGCTTGTCCTTTTGCCTGGTACGTTTCACTCCGCTCCGGTTGCATGTGATGTTGATAATGATAAGAAGCAGGCAGCTTAGTATGTACCGCGGCGCAACTTGGAAATTCGGAGATAGTGGGAAAGAGGGAGAGAGAGAGAGTGAGCGCTCCACCATCATCATGTTGACTCTTAACTTACCAATAACAAACCAAGCAGGCCAAAAAACTGATGATAATTTTACCTTTTTCTCCTTTCCCCCGTCATTTTCATTTTCCTTGTCGTTCTTCCGTTCTCTCGTTGTAATGTCCTCGTCGTAGCCTGGTAATAGCCGTGTACTGCTTTTAACTTGTGTGCGGCTGCTGTTACGGCTACCACCGCTGCTGCCACCACAGTGCAGGGTAATTTCCTTATTTTTAAAGCGAGCCAAGTAAAAGGAAACGGAGGAGAATCTTGCTTGACTCTTGTTTAGTCTACTTACCGTAATAGGACGCCTTGTAACAATGTCTATAGAGGTGGAGGCAGATATACGGTTGTATTAAAAAATGCTTTTAATGTACTCACAGCGTTCCCTATAGAATACGCCGAATATGCAGTTATCCCAATACCGTGTTATTGATATACATTCATACAAAGTATGCACTTGACTCGATATACATGTTGTCATTGATTGTACATGTTATACTTTTGTTTTGAACCTGGTCTTTGATGATAGTGTGTGTGTGCTTCCATTTTCTTTCTTCCACGTACATTCATTCTTCACAATGATGGACATTTTGTATATATTCGGTATTGTGGTTCTGTACACAAAATGGTGTAGATGGGAGATGATATGGATATAACATTTTGTGTGGAGAAGGAATAAGAGGGAATTGAACTCCCTTTTACGTTTAAGCCTCTCTCTCTCTCCTCTTTCCCAGCACTTGTGTTACTACTACTCCTGATGTTCTGCTATTCTCTCTGGAAACGCGAAAACCCGCTGCCGTTTGTGTAAGCGAAAAGCATTATTCTGGTTATATATAGCAGTTTTTACTAGCGATATGCAGTAACGTTAAGGCTGTTGTTCTCCCTCTATTTTTCTTCACTTGCTGTGCCGTCGTCTTCCGTGCGGTTCGTCTGCTTTTCGTTATTATTTTTCTCTCCAAGCTTTCGTCTCTGGCTTTGACTATTCACTATAGAACCACCACGCTTCTGGTGAAAAATACCCGGACAAAAAGTTTTTCAGAGCGAAGCAAAGCAAACCAGCAGGAATGATGGTGGTGGAAACGAAATAGAGGGAGAGAGAGAACACGAGGGTGTATGTTTTAATGTTAATCTACTAGAAGCAGCAGCGAGAGAGTACTATAAAAAGTTCTCTCTCTCCTTCCCTCCCTCCCTTTCCCAAGTACAGGGTTTTATTGCAGACTATTAGAAACTCCAGGAAGATGCATGCATATTTACTTTTGTATATATATAGTAGTAGCATGTACTACGACTAGTAGAGCTGCTTTCGAAAAAGGAAATAATACACGGAATATACTAAAAGCCCTGTGTGTGTGTGTGTGCGTACCTACTCCATTTTTTTCTAAAGGAGCTTGTAAATTCAACCAACAGAAGCAGCCAAAGCAAGCCAACCATGCATGCTTGCATGCCATGAGCTCCCCTTTTTCTCTTTTCTTGATGGCTTGCTTCTCTCTCTTCTGTTCTTTCTCTTGGCTCTCTCGCGAGTTTTTACTTTCATTTCCCCTGCTATAAAGACTATTATATACACCGTACACACACACACACAGAAAGAGAGAAGTATCATCGTCATCATCAGATTCTATATTTAAACCCCTCCACACAAAACGGCTCCTTCTCTCTGGAAAAGAGAAAAACAGACAAAATCGAGATACATACAACACTCGGCATATATTCATGCCATACAAAACTTTCCTTTTTATACCCCAACAGCTATATTCATTCATTCCCTGAAACGGTCTACTACGTCTCTCTGTGTATATACCTACGCGCGTGTGTGTGTATGTGTGTGCACATTCCTTCATCATCCCGCTTCCCTGACTGCAACACATATTCTTCTGTATCAGAAAGCGCAATGCTACTACATCACACAACAGTGTCACTGTTACCCTATCTCTCTCCCCCAGTAACACTGCACTGCTAAAATAGTTACTTTTTTATTATTGTTTATCTACCTCTACATTTTTTTCTTCGACTAGTTCCTGTTCTCCTTCTTCTGCTGCTGGATGCATTGCATCCTTTTCCGAGTTACAGTAAGAGAATCAGCAGAAGCAGCAGCAGCAACAACAACAACAACTCCCATACTCATCATCATCGACTCCACTACTACTATCTCCCTCACTGCCGCCACTTCTCTGGGTTTTACTCCAGAAGAGGAAAAGTAGTACTTTCCTTTTTTCATTGTGTAGAAGCAGCAGCAGCAGCAACAACAACAACTCCCATACTCATCATCATCGACTCCACTACTACTATCTCCCTCACTGCCGCCACTTCTCTGGGTTTTACTCCAGAAGAGGAAAAGTAGTACTTCCCTTTTTTCATTGTGGCGTGGTCTGGTCATTCTGTTTGTTTGTCTTTGTAAGAGTGAGAGAGACAGGACGAAGGGAGTAAAGGGAAAAGTGAAAGAAGAATGGGAAGACAGACACAAGTAGTCAAGTGAGAGGCGGTAAAGGGAAAGAAGGATAGTCTTATTTTTGTTTTCACTTTTCTTCCACTTCTTCTTCTTCGTCGTTCTCGTCGTCTTCCCTTTTTCTTGGGCTGTGTGTGTATATACGAGAATGAAGCAACGAGAGTAAAAAAGAGAAAACGCTCCACAACAACAGTATCGCAACTTGGTGTCTAGCAGTCACCCACTCGCTTCCGTTTTTTTCTGTCTGTCAATTTCTCTTCCAGTTTTGTAACCGCTTTTCCATCCTCCACTATATCGTATAAAGCAGCTCTGCAGAACAAGTGTGAATACTAAAGCAGTAAATATGTAGCATCCTATCATTATCATTATCAAAAAGAAAACTTCTTCTCCAGCGCAGAGAAAGAATAAGAAAACTGTGACTCACCAAGAATTCTTCGCTCAGTCACAATAAGTTTCCCTCGTACAAGTACTACAACACTGCTGCTGCTGCTCCGCTACATTTGCCGATGATTCTCTATGCTCACAATTATTTTCTCCTTTTCACTCCTTCCTGTCGTCGTCGTTATTGTTGTTGCCTCCTTCTTCTAAAATAGTGTACGTTGTTTCTGTGCCCGTTGTTTGCCCAATATCGTTCGTAAATTAGAACAACAACAAGAAAAACAACGGTAACGACCACGGTGCAATTTTAATTAGCTAAAATTTATTGTCGTAACAAGCCATGGTGTGCTCTATACATTTTTTCCCACTTTCCTCTTACTCAATTATTACATACCTACGCACTGTTATTGTCTCTCTAAAAACCAATACAAACTACAACTACTACCCCGTTTTGCTCACCAGTTTAGACAAGAAAGTAACACAATTTGATATTTTACTGCTGTGTGGATATACATATCTGGTTACCTGCAAAATTGTTGCCATTTTCTCTCCCTCCATCTCTCTTCTCTCTGTCTGTCTCTCTCTCTTACTTTGTCTCTCGTTCTTTGACAAGCGTACAAAGTGAAAGTTGAACAAGCGTGTAAAAGAGATACGACAGAGTCGCTAGTTACCGCGTTTGAGCACAAATGAGGCTGGGAATGAGTTAAAAACGAGTGAGTGAATCAAGTGTACACACAGTTGACATTTGACATTATCAGTCTGAATGCTGCTACGACCACCACCATCATCATCATCATACTAGTCGACCGTTTCCTTTTCATTATGTAAACAGCCACTTATACTACTGCTACGCCACTTACTTAACTGGTTGATATAACCCTATCTAAAAAAAGAAAGACAGAACGAGAGAGAGAGTGCTCAATCATTATTATTCATTTTATCTGTTTTTCTCTTCTTTCTATTCTATGCGAACTCCACTTACTTAACTGGTTGATATAACCCTATCTAAAAAAAGAAAGACAGAAGGAGAGAGAGAGAGTGCTCAATCATTATTATTCATTTTATCTGTTTTTCTCTTCTTTCTATTCTATGCGAACATTCAATGTTACACGCATATAAACACACACACAGTTTTTTGCCACACAATTGAAAATTCTGTGCCTATTATCCTGTCTTCAATGTTTGAATAAATAAATACAAAAAGGAAAAGTAAGATGACAATACCCTCTTCTTCTCTATGGTATATCAGTTAACGGTATAATGAAGTCAGAGTCACAAATAAGTTACAACAAAAAATAAAAAAATTCCATTTCTCTCCGTCGTCAATCCAAAACTTGTGAGTTTGTGAATCTACACGGTCGTGGTGTGTTGGTGTGCATTTTATTTTGAGATTCCGTAAAGAAATAAAAATTACACAATAATTGTAATAAATACACACACTTAAATTACAACAAAAGAAAGAAATTTTCGTGGGATACTTCAAGTGTAAATAAAGGAAAATACTGTGCGCTCATACAACAATAATTTAGACGTTTTTTAACGTTTTCACCATTAGCGCCATTACACAAGGGTAAGATGGGAAATTTATTTGAACAAAAAAAAATATATAAATATACTTGTATTTAAAATGGTAAAATGAAGTAATGAATGCGATACGCGTCTTTACGCACATTTTTTTATACGTTAAATGCGTAACGACACATTACGTAGCAAGTATCCACCTTAGAATACGTCAGATTTTGGGCATAATTTTTTTGTTTGTCCTTTTTTTCTTTGTTTGGAGTATTATCCTGCGTCTTTTCCTCTCTCTCTCGCGTTCATTGTTGTTCATTTTTTTGGTTTTTTTTTCTTTTGACTGCTGTCGTTGTTACTGGCATTGTTATCCTTTTTCTACGGTTTTTCGATAAAAAAAAGAGTTTCAGTTTTGTAATGAAAATGAAAACGGGTTGATTGTTCGCTCGTCCTTACATTGTGTACTTTCTATTATATTATATAAGTGCATATACTCCACTCTCGCATTATGTATTAATTGTACCTAAAGAATCACAATTTTGCATTAAATGCACTCCATTCCCCTGTACCGTGTCTTCTTCGAGAAGGGTACTTATGATCTCCGGCTGCCTATCAAAAGAACACTTTCATTTTATTATCGCTGGGAAAAACACAATTCACGTCGTGAAAAGTAAGTCTTCTTGTCATGTGAATGAATGAATGAACGGAATAATGAAGTTGAAGAGTGTCAGCCGTGTATATTTTTCCAAGCTGGGGGTACATAGTGCATACATACATACACATGTGGCATATATGATGATGACGATGATGATGGGTAATGTTTAGATAGTTTCACACAAGCTGATTATTCATATCATCATCGTAAGGATTAGCAACGCTGCCATTCAGTCCGGCTATCATCATCATTTCATGTAAGGCTATTTTCCACGGATCAAGAAATCCTGAGGTTTTCCCTCATTTCCCAGCAAAAAGGTCAGTAGATTGAAAGTGGAGTACAATGTAGGGCTTTCACAATAGACAAACATTTTATCGCTTCTCCAGCAGCACAGCAGAAGCAAGCAGTAATGATGGAAAAAGTTTTTTGTGGGATGAGTAGCTGAAGATAAAGGGTTTCTTTTTTTAGGACACATATAACCTACATCCCTCCTATACTTCTAGAAAATGCGGAGCTTTACTGACAATGTAAAGAGAGCCTCAAATCAGAGTCATTATCCTTATATCATCATCACCACCACCAGAATGAAATTGATGTGTGAGATGGGAGAAATATAACCCCGAAACGCAAAAAAGGTTGTCAGTTGCGTTCTTAATCCTTCGCCTGATCCTTTCCCATTTTTCTCTCTCGCTGGCTCCCTTGTTGAGTTGTTTTTACAAGAAATCACTCTCATCCTGATTTTTATTGCTTTGGGCTCCTTGCCCATTTCAGGAGTAAAAGGGTCTCTCTCTCGCGCACTTTTGCTTCTTGTTACCCAATTTTTGTGTGTACCTTTCGTTGCGTCGTCGTCGTCCCACATTCAGAAGTGCATTTAGTCATCATCCTCAGCGTCTTTCTCTTCATCTCCTTGAGTTTTTTTTCTAGAACAAAAAAACAACACACAACCCACATATCATTCGATACATCGCCCTTCAACTCCAGTCAATAAACAATAACTCAAACGGAGAAGGATTGAGTTATTTTTTTGCTATTAGCTGTAGGGAGAGCAAAAAAATCCGAGATTCATCCCATCATCTCATGTTTTTGTGGAGCAATAAAAAAAAACGGCTAGGAAATCCTGAAACTATTTAGTGCTCGTTTCCCATAACCAGATTTCTTTGAGGAAGAGATTGATGGTGAAATAGTGATCATGTCCAGAAGCATAT
>JAHZNE010000921.1:0-12935 GCA_027744055.1 Callyntrura sp. NNG-2020 | reverse complement strand
GTGATTGAAGGTTCAAAGTACCCCTCTTCCTTCAGTTCTTCGAACAGCTTTTTGAAATCTGTATTGAGTGCTTCATGGCGTGATAGTGCTTCTGCTGTCATTCCACCTAGAAAAGATGCCCAACTTGTAGCTAACATTATCACTTGAGAAAATGGTTCAATTTTAAATTTTTGTTCTTACGTTCGTGTAACTGTGCCGGTCTTTTCTTAAAGGATTTCATGATAGACTCAACCTTGCTCATGGAACGGTTATGGAACTGTTGTACTGCATGTGTTGCATCCTCTCCGTGCTCTGTGTAGAATTTAATTACGTTTCCACCTGGATGCCTGTCAATAAAATCCGTGATATCGTAAAAGTGGCCATTATACAATATCTCTTGGCGTTGTTGTTTCCTTTGCCCCATTTCTTGTGCACCACTGCCACTGATTTCACTAATGGCATTCGGTGACATGTTTTCGTGTAGAGTATCATCAAAGTACACGGTGGGTTTGCGCTTTCAAAACAGTCTACCAGAAACACCGCGACTAGAAATTGTCTGCAGTTGGTTTGCGGGTCAGTTTGAAGTGAAGCGGTTTTTATATCACAAAAATGAGCATTTTGCGAAATTGTAAACATCACGGCATTTATCCTAATTATTAATTAAATTTGATTCTGTATGGATAAAGTAATTTTATGTAAAAAAAAATACTTGATAATTCCCGATGTTGAAAACCCGATTTTACTACGTCATTAAAATAATGCATCGAGTTATCATAGGTAAAAAGATGTTATGATATCGTTTTAGATAAGTATACTGAAAATTATGGCTAATACAACAGCTTATGAACGCAGAAAGAATTTCCATTTGATGTTGTCTACTGCATTTACTAAAATTATGGGCAATAATCATGTTAACTAGGTACGGAATCAAAACGAGTAACTAGATAATATCGCTCGCTGTCAATTTTCTATTAAGTGCTAGTACATTATGTTAAACACATTAAATAATATACCACGTGCTCATTTATATCCTCACATCTTTTGTGAAAACAATTTACCATATGAAAAAACAGCTTTAATGATGTATTGCATTATGCAGGAAATAACAGTTTTATTTTATTCCTCGAAAAAAACAAATTTTATCCTGAAATGAAAAAAATGTGATTTTTCCTTATTAGTAATATAATTCTTTAAAAAATACTACAATCAGGGAATTGACAAAAAGACATTTTCCTTTGCTGCTGTCTTGAAATAGGAAGATTTTTACAATATATTATATGTAGGGGAGAATGGGTTAATTATAAAATGACAGGAACATAATACATATTATAGACAATTGTGGTGGTAATTGTTGACAGGTACAGAGCCACTTTTTCTGTTGGTCAAATGTATTATGCTATACGTGGCTTAATTTTGAGAAAATCACACGATATGCTGTACTTGAGTATACTGGATGGCAAGTTGTAATTCAGCTTTTTCAGAGTGAGTTTAATATCATAGCAGGAACTACAGAATACTGAACCTCATTATATAGGTCAACACCAGGGAATTCACAAGCTGATATGTTTGAAAACTACTTCAAAAGAAACTTATTGAGAGACGCATAATTACAGTAGAAATCTTCAGTTTTATCAAAGCTACAATCATGCACAAGTAGCTTATATGAGAACCTATTATGATTTAATTAAACATCACCATTGGTTACAGGGAGTTTAATAACAATCGAGTTAAGATCGCGAATCACGACTTATAAAAATAAGACGAAGAAAATCTTGATTTAGGTTTCTTTATCCTGTTTTACCCATTATAAATGTGAAATTTTATATGAAAGTAGTGTGGTCTGGTACCCAAAAATGAGGTAATAAAAACATCACACCTTACAAAATTTCAACTGGAGCAAGTTTTTATTTTTAAACCTAAATAACGATTTCATAATTTCATTATTTCATTCTACCATGGAAACACGATGTCCTTCGACATCACAAATCATTACACTATGAATTGGTTTGTTCTGGTGGTACGTAGCATGTGCTTTTCATTAGGGTTCGGAAAGGTTAAAAATTAGCACCTAGCAACAAGCTGTGTCTCCTCATTATAAAATCTCAACAGCCATCCTAAAAAAATTACAGTGATGTGATGTACAATAGTTTTTTATTAATGAGTTCTTTGGCGAACACGGAAAAGTTAACCTTTTAGGTACTTTTGACGTCACTATTTCGGAATTGTGGGAATCGAGACCATTAATGCAGGATAAACCTTCGAAATTTTAGAATATACATATTTTATCGCAATCATCAAAATATTTAAGAGGTTGCATAAATCAAGAAATATTTATACTTATACCTGCAATCAGAAACAATAACAAAGTACTACGGTTTTTGATAAAAACACATGCTCGAGTAAATTACAACAAGAGAAATTATGTAAAATCTGCTACATTGCTAATTGCTCCCTCCCCCAGTTCGTTATATCAGTACTTCATTTCCATTACAGAATTTTATTTATCTTCGGTAAGAGCTGTAGTAAAAAATCGGGGAAAATTGAAATGATGTAATACATCTGTGCATGCGTAGTATCTCATCGCCGACATCGGTCAAATACTTCCTACGTTAAAACCCTAGGGTTGAAAGTGTATACGTCACGTCAATTATAATTATAGAACATGGTTTTTCAGATCACAAATTATAAAAGATTTTTGAAAATGGCTTCTGAGTAAAGAAATTTCCCATAGTTGAACTGCCCCTACTTGAACTGAGTTGCCAAACGTTAAACACGATGAACTACTAATTATCTATTTACAGAAAAGGATGTGATTTACAACTGGTGCGAAATTACTAATTCGCTTGCATGCTACGGCTGTATCGGAATGAATTAATTTGATTTTAAAGTAATTTTATTGTGATAATTATTCAGTGACAAAGCCACTTTTTAAAATTACTATATCCGTCCGTCTGTCCATTCGTCCAAAGAAAACCAAGAACGAATCTGCCAATAGAAACACAAATTGAAAAGAATATACGAGGGAGGACTGTAAGAAATGTTGATGCTTAATAATGTGAAGATGGGTGATTACTGCACAGCGGGAAATCTTTAACGCACATTTTCATCAGAACTTCAACAACATGCAAACACTGCAAACAAGTTGTTCTTGCTCATGTCAAAATAATTACTAAAGTGTATGAATAAGTTTAATCTGATTCAACATATCTTTGTGGGAAAACCAAGCTCAACCGGACTGGTGTGATACACCAATATGTGTTATGCATTGTTTCCCGTTCGTTTTCTTTTAGCTCCAGACAGACTTTTGGTTCGTTTCAACGTTTACCCGTTTAACTGTGTAAATTTTTGGTTTGATCTGAAAAGCGAAGCGGTCTTAGTAACTGTCCTGAACTGTAAAGCTAGAAAACTGGAGGCAACAACATAAATCACAAATCAGTTTGCTACAACTCCGAAAATACTTTGCTACTTCGTTTGCCCCTGTACATGTTTAGCCTTACCGGGTTCATTAACTCAAGATTTTGTGAACAAAATGTTAATACTTTTTTTGTGTTTGTAAATTTAAAGAAACTAAAAAAAGTTTTATAATTGGAAATGAAAATATGTGCTGGTGTCTGGCAGTTAATGCAGTACAATACAATAGTTATACATACGTTGTCTAGTAGTCAACCATCATTCTAATATATAGCTTTTCCAAATGTAACATATATAATATATGTAAAACACAAGCAGTTAGTAGACGAATGCAGGTTAAGAAGACGTTCCAAACAAAAGTTGGAACAATTTTTTTAACAGTGTGAGCAAAGCGTCAACAATTTTTTGAATTAAAGCGTAACGTAACACCTCCTCCCAAATTAGACTGCAAGTTGCACGTATGAGTATAGGGGAACTAATATTTGGCCTTTCAATTGATGCGGTTTGACGTAAACTCTACCTAACGATTGCTGATATTACCACAATATTGCACGCTGTAATTATCGCCGCAAATCACTCACTGGTGCTGGTTGGCGAAAAGCCGCCTTCCTAAACAAATCTAAAAGTTCCCACGGCGGCTCTCAATTAAGTTGCGTGCAACAGAATTCTGATACCTCTTATTGTGGTATATATAATTATATAATTCATTTTACACATCAATGACACAAGGATAATACTAAAGTTCAATATTTCGTCTATTTGTGTGGCTGACCTGACCGTAATAGGAAGCATATATCTGTTGTTCATAGTTCGCCTTTATTAATCTGGTGGTATAATGTATCAGCTCAATACGTAGTAACTGCTTGACATACTATACCACGAAAAACAAATCAATTAAATACATTCAAATTAGCAAAAAACATACAATATCTCTAACACTAACAAATTGTAAGATGGTTACACACCGTTCCAACATGTTCACATTGAGAGGTGACAAGTTTTTCTTTTTGGATCATGCCTGTTTTTTCTCCATGCCATGTTGTAATTAGAAGTACAGTAGTTTATTGGTACAAAAAATAAGCATATTCCTTCGTATTTATAATGTAAAAATGGTTATGCAATCTAGATCCGATTTTCAGTTATTTTTACATACTTGGATAAAAATATATAAGGAAAAATATGATAAAAAGAACGGAACGGAAAAAGAATTATAAAACGGAAAATTATGTTTAGGCAATTGTACCCAGTTTTCCCTCTTGTATGGTAAATATTATGACCTTCCAGTTGCAGTGCTTTAGTCTCATCAGTGGTCTTGCAGTTCTGGTGTTCCCAGACTTTAAGCTATTGTAAAGGTAGATAATTATTATAATTTTTGGTTGAAAATATACAATCACTCTGTACTGTGATACTCGGTTTAGAATTAATACGTCAGCCAGACAAACACTGTTTCAGATCACGGTACGTACTTTCAAATACAACCTAGCACCTAGCTAAACGTTGCCTAACCTAGAAGAATGCCTGAACCTTAAACAATTGTTTGTTATCTTTTGGGACAGGTTATAATTTTTATGTGATGATCTGCATGTGTTAATTTTTATGTGCAAGCAGACAGTTCAACTGACACTTGGGCAATGTAGATTTGTTCAAAACTTTTATCTAGTACAAGTATGAAAACTAAATTTTGGAGAGTTTGTATTTTATACCCGAGCTCTACACTTTGTCCTCGAGGAATACGGTACCCCACGTATGACGATGATACAATACTTGTCAAGTATGCAAGAAAATTTAACATACAGATAGAAGAGTAATGAAATGCAACTCAACCGAATATAATTTAAAGATTTACGCAAGTTATTATCGACTCATCTCCTAATCTTCCGGAAACAGAAGACGAAGCATAAAACTTACTTTTCAATCAATCAAATAGTTTTTAGTACGTAACATTCATTATTTAAGGTTTTCTAGAATGTCTACCGTAAGTAATGTTTCATAAGTTTTTGTTTTAAAACTGTTACAGCTATAAAGAGAAGTTGTGTTTCCAAAATATTTCATCAATGCAGAACAAGGCCTTCGTCATCCGTCATAATACCAACGTTTTGAGAAAACGGATGAAAGCAGCGATATAAAACGATGATCTTTTATGCCTGATTAAATATCTTCCTAATTGGAAAAGCAATGAACTTTATATACGTCGTAAGTCATAGTTGTTAGACACACGAACCCTGTTTCTATTTCGTTTTTACCCCAAAACCAAAAACCATTCCAATATTCGTTCCGTTTTAACTAACACAGTAACTACAAAATATTTGGAAAACAAAGCAGCAAACATTATTTTAATAATATAAATTCTCTTGATTAAATGTTTCATACTGCCCATGGACAGTTCCATTTTCTGCGTGCCAAGATCATTCACGTGTTTATTGCTTAACTTGTACTAATTTTCCTATTAATTAACTGCTTGCACAGTCTGTATGCTTTCGTTCATGCGTGCACGCGGACTCGACTACTCGGACGCAGTGTACGCAATTCAAATCAAATTCAATTCAAATTGTATGTGATGCCCGGGCCGGAGATGACCTGTATGTATTACGAAGAAGATAGGGTATATTTCGCCATCGCCATTTCCATGCATCCATCTCTTCTACCTACCTTGATAGAAATAATACATTTTTGTATATTCCATGTGTTTAAAAAAAAATTGTTACCGCCATTACGTCTAGTTTACGTGTTTCTTTTCATTAATGAAGTTAATTATTCGCAATTTTTTTCCTTTCGTGTTATGCAGACTTTTCTTTACACCAATGCACATTCAAATTAAATCTTTGTTTAATCAAGTACATTTGCATATTGTACATGCTCTACAGAACGGATGTAGACACTACTGGAAGGAAAATTAGTCACTGACATCTACTTTGGCACCAGTTGGGACGATTACAAGGAAACTGACTGTTTTTTAGGAAATTTTTATAGCTAAACAATGAATGATAAAAGCTAAATATTTTTTCTAGTTTTAGCGTAATTATACTAATTATCATCATTCCCAAGTGTAGGTGTGTGTACAAGAACAAAAACGAACATCACAAAGACATTCGATGTAACACTCACATCAGTATGATACAGTATTTCCCGCAGCATTATCAATTATATACAATACTCAGACGCTGTCGATGACCGAAGCGAAGGCTGAGCCAAAGTTCTAATTTAAATAATAAACCAGCATAATATCTATGAAAATGAATTTCTCATTCATTAGAGCCTAAAATGGTTTTGCAGAGCAAATACTGGATAGAGGTAAAGCAAAAAATCAGTAAAATCAGAGAAAATGAAATAAAAAAGAACTCTCCGTCAATACTTTTTATTGATGACAAATAACACTGCTCAGTCGTACATGATTTAAAGATTTGCACAAATTATTACCGTTCTATTGTCCAATTTTCTGGCAATAGAGGATGAAGCATATAACGCATACTTTTACATCTGACTATTCCGGAACACCGTAATCACGTAATTATTGTTGTTTATCTTCAATTGATAGATCATTTCAAGTCATATGAAATAAAATTGAGCCAATGATTGTATCAAGTTATGTCTTGATTCATGGTTGCCGTTATACGTGCTTCAACTTTTTATTGTTCTTCGAAATTACCGTTTATTCATCCTGTTCTTCCAAATTACCGTTTATTCATCCATAACCCATTGAAAAATAATATATGTGTAATCATTTTAATAACGAACAAAATACTATGAAGTAAATACATGTAATATGGCATAAAACAATAAAAACATTGAGCCCATGCTCCATATTTTATTAAAGAGAGAGACATCTTGTTTTTAAACGTGGGATTATATATAGTACGTTGGCACGAATGCAAACAAAAAATAGGAAGATGCTACCTAAATATATTGGCAGATAAATATAATTAGTAGTAACTTGTGTCTGACCACCTGTATTGATTGTGCGGTTCTCATCAGGATGATATTTCTTTTTTTCAACGTATGCGGTAGTAGGCCACGATAGTTTGATAATGCCAGTCTGTTGTTATATTTCTGAAAGTGTTGGCTCCACACTAAAACCGTTTATCGTGAATGGTGCATGATGTACAATCTTAATTGCTTTGAGGTAAAAGTGGGAGAACCGAAGGAGTTCCTTGCCATGTTCATGTAATTAATCTGAACATGGGAATTTCTATTCTTACAATTATACGCATTGTCTTGAAACACGCAAATTTCCAGTAGTGCTAACTAACTTGCTTGAAACGTACAAAAGATAGAGAGCATCTCGATGTAATGGCAGCACCTACACCATATGCGATACACGAGAACTACATGCTACATATATTTACAGTAAATGAGGGAAGCCTCTACTTTTAAAAACGTTCGAGAGTACAGCAGTCAATAGGTAACGTAAATGTAATGAAAATTGTAGGAATTTCTGTACCGTCAATTGCGCAAATAGCTATTAACCGTAATGTGAGGTTTGTGGCTGTAAAGTATATATATATATATGTATATATATATAAAATGGCAGGTTTTTCTGGGGAATCCTACCAGTTGCCTGTTCATGAGTGTATAGTTCAATAGAGGTTTTTTGAAGCTCAACAAAGGTTGACGCTGACATTGGACGCAGAAGTGTACAGAGCTCAACAAGTAAGCGCGTGTGCATGAACGCAGCAGCTGTAAAAGTGTTCAGGACATATAGTAAATTGGAGAATCAAAGTAGTGTTTTCAAAATGGCAGCATTGATTCAACAACCTATCCGGAATGATTTTTCCTTTCTGGGGGTAAAAGAGTTATCCGAAAATCCCGATTACATTAACGTTTACGATTTTGAAAAGCACGACTATGTGAGATCCCATTGGTGGCTAAGTAATAATATGTACGCGTCATATTCCCTGGCTGTGGTTTACCTTGTGGGTATTTTTACCCTGCAAAGATGGATGAAGGACAGGGAAGCGTTTGATCTTAGGAGACCTCTATTTTTCTGGAATGTGTTCCTCGCTGGAATGTCCATGTTCATGTTTTCCAGGATTTTGCCGGAAATGGTGTATATCAACAAGGAATTTGGATTTTACAGAACGTATTGCAAAAGGTGGGTCATTTCGTATTTTGCTAGCTCAAGTTTATATTAATCAGTTAGTTAGGGTGGAACCTTTTTTTTTATAAATACTAATGAACCTACAATATATGGATATTAAAACGTTCCTGCTTCACACTTACAGAGACCATTTCAATGCAGCAACCGTGTTTTGGTTGTACGTTTATACGGCTAGTAAAATATTAGAATTTGTCGATACAACGTTTATCGTCCTTCGGAAGCATAGGCTCACTTTTTTGCACACGTGAGTACAAAATTAATGTTATAATTTAAAATTATAGTGTGTAACTAACATACTTTTTAAGAATCCAATATTAACAAGAAATCACGTTTCCTTCCAGTTTTCACCATACAAGTGTGTATATTGCGTGCATTTTTGGAATCGTGCGATTTGACCCTGCAGCTCGGTGCTCTGAAGGTAAGTATCAATTTTATTTTTATTTTTCTTCGAATTGAAAATGTTGCCAGCATTATTGAAAATAAAATGTTAACGGGATAAAAATTAAAATCAAGGCATTACTTAAACGTAATACCTAAATGTCGGCAAGCATGTCATCAGTAATACAAACCAACTTAATTACCCTTCATCTTTTCAGTCGATCCAGGTTAAACTACCCAGAAGACTGGCAATGGCTGTCACAGGAGTGCAATTGATTCAATTTACCTGTGCCACGGTCATTAATATTCTCGTATTATATGCGAAAGGTAAGCACACCTCCTCAGCCTTTCGGCTAAACTCACAAGCAGTCGTCAAGTTGGCGATGCACTATTTCATAACAACCCACCATACTCATTTGCGAATTTGGCGTTGTTATTAGCATGCTTATTATGGGAAATAGCTGCCATAATTATCTCATTTTTTGTTTTACCCTGCAAATTTATCCTTATATTATATATTATCAGAGTTTGCTGTCTGCACGTTTCTTTATTTTTTTAGTAATGGGAACTGAACCGCACTGTGAGCGACCCGACGACATTTCAGCCTACTACTTTGTACTTGCACTCGTGTACCTGTACCTCTTTGGGAACTTCTTCGTCCAGTCATATTTTAAGAAAAGGACGGCAGTAAACTTGAACTTGAAAAGCAAGTAGGAGTGTAGGTCGAGATTGCGGTCTACCAAGAGTTGCCGGTACAATAAATCATTTAAAATTGGGTTTCATTTTTTTTACCTTATTTCAAATGTAACGTTGGACTAACAACATATTGGTGCCTTACCCCAGTATCTTTCACTTGTAAACCTTCACGGTATAAATTATAACAGTTAATACTTTTTCGTTTCCATTTACAATATTTTTTAAATCATTAGTAAAATCAACACGAAAAGTGTACAGAAAATTTACCCCGGCCTTGGAGGGTTCACTTTTTCTTATTTCTTATTGAAAAGTTGGATTTCTTGCAGTATTTTTAAATATTTTTTTGCAAACAGCATAAAATATTGCATTATAATGACTCTGCTGGTCATTCCTCCGCAATTATTAAAAAATATAAGGTATCGACCCTACGGCCAAGTTGCCCTACCTCACACGTAGCGTCGCAGTCTATAAAAAAATCCACCCTCCGTCGTTTATGAACAGTAGCCACAAGGAAAGCGTATCAAATCGCAAAACTTGATAATAGTGTACCGCATCATCATCATCTTACCAACTACCGTCCATTTCAACACACAAACAAGATTGATGGAGGGATACAAACGTGCAGACAACAAGGACCTTTGTCATGTGAAAAATGATTTTATGACCACAACCAATTTATCTTGACTTTCTGGCGGGTGAGTTCCTAGGACTGGACACATACTACTCATTACTCGTAGTTGATACCAAGCCCTGTTAGGGGTACCCGTCCAAGCTTAAATTCAGAGTACTTCTAGGTACGAGATTCCCCAAAAATGCGCAACTTGTTTTTCTTTATTTCTTAGGGCTACGGCTACACACTGATGCATCTCATCTCAAACGAAACCAAATACCTTTTTCTTTTTTTTCTGTTCGGTCACCTTTTTAGAATTGTAAACGATTTCACGCTTTTTCAACGAGACATTCCAAGAATTCAGTAGCATTAATCGTACACACAGCAAATACGAGGATGCGATGCACCAATGGAAAATTTAATGGAATTGGGATCTATTTGGGTAATTACTTATTGCTGTATTGTTAGCGTTTTAACGAAGCAATTTAAATGTGGAACGTTTACCTTCATCCTTTTTTCAATAGGTGCATTAATAAAATTAAAAAGTCGCCACATGGGTTCTTTCCATTTAAAATTACGTGTCTCCATAAACAATCACTTCAACAAAGATGCATTTTCTTTGCCATCTCGTCTATAATTGTAAATACTGCCGCCACGATAAATATTGATGATGCTAAACCAAAAAGAGTGTTGCTCATCCTCCCTCCCTTCCGCGCCAGAGAAAATGAAACTGCAACAAATTTGCAAGTAGTAAGTGTATAGAAACTTGTTTTTTTTGTAACTACTACCTCGTTAACTACTTAATAATATTATTGAGATTTGGGATAATTTTGAAGCAGCGGCATATGGTTAGGCAGCAAATCATCTATCAAAAACTTCGAGTGTTAGCTCAAATTCAAAAGGACATGTAAATTATGTGGTGTTGAAAGGGAGCACCTAATACTTTTAACATGATATATTTTCTTGCTCATTCAAGTGGAATTGTTTAGTACGTTTTACGTATATGGTTTTTAAGGTACTTACAACGAGCACCTACTTCTTCATTCCATCATCAAACTTTATTGTTTTGTTTTTGTTGCTCTATCGCACCAAATTGGACAGGCTTTAGAAGAAACGAAACTACTTTTGTAAAGAAATGGCATTATGGATGTTTAACAGAGAGTCAGCTAGTCAGAGAAACCAGAGAGGGAGAGAGAGAGAGGGAGCAAGTGAGTGATGATGAGTTCACGGCATGTAGCTAGTAGGGTTATAACTTTCAAAAAGGGACATTAAAAAGCGACTTGATTTATGATCTGACATAAAGTCATTATTGAAAAACACTTGCCCGAACAAAAGATTCTTTCTCTGGATCACTAACAGTCTAAACAGCCACCTACGAGGTTGGGAGTCTGGCAGGAGGCATCTATGAAAGAGGAAAAAAGAGACAATCAGCCTCATCTTCCCAAAAGTATTTACCAAACGCACGTAGTATTTTTTCATCTTTAATTTTCTTAACTGCGTTCTGTCTGCCTGTATTCAACAGGCTTGTTTACCGTTTATCTTGATGGGAAAATCTGAAGAAAAAAACTAGCTTAACCTTTCAAGGAAGAGACATATTGTGCGGGAGAGGAGCGACAAACAAGGAATAGTTACTAATAAATAGGTTGACTACTACCTTTGCTACATTCGCTCATTGCAATCATTTCACAAGTAATTTTGATGTGACGCAGTAGTTTCATTTATTACGAAATTACGGATAAAACGTAGAACGAACATATGCGTGTATTAGATTAAAATAGTGCTACCTATTTACATTTTGCAATAAAGATGAATCACTACTGGTTAAATTCCCATTGGCTAGATTTTCAAGCTGAGGGGTTTCTATTCATTGATGCATTACGTTACACATTCAAATTAGAGCCATTTTTCTGTTTGGATCACATACAACTGTGAGAGATGTACATTTGCTACCAGTTATCATCATGCGTCCCACCATTATCCACGGATCAATTACCGTCCTTTTAACTAGATTACCTTCTTCAGCAGCGAAGTAAGTATAGTATTATATTGACTCATCATCGAAAGCTGTCTACATTTGTGAACCTGCTTAATTTTATTTAGACGACGAACAGGGGAACTTTCTTTTTGTCCCCTCGCATTACTTTTTTCTCAATTGAAAACTATTTGCCATCTTGGGTCCAACGTTTTATTGTTTTTATTGTTATAGACGATCATTCATTGACTCATGCCCACAGAAACGATAAGCTTTCTATCCACCATCCACGGAGTCCATGTTTCTTCTTGGGAGTTCAGTAATACAACACTTTTGAAGAAATACACGGAAGCAACAGACAGCCTTGTCTCGTTTTCTTCTTACTAACACAATCTATTTACCCTAAAAACTGGTAAGGGTGTCGTTGTGTCGTCTACCACTGTAAATACACTTCTCTCTATTTCTCCTGTCGTTAATGAAGGCAACCACAGTGTTGTTGTTGTTCGTGCAAGGGAGAAGCATTATTATTATGTGTTAGAGACCGAAACGAGCGAAAGCAGGCAGGGGACAAAATGTGAGTGAGTAAATGGTGTAAAGACATGTCCCATGTCGCCCACAACAGAACAGCGAAAGAAGTAGATGTAATTTTCCTGGTCGGCTCGGAGAGTAATAATTAAGCTTCCAATAAATATTTAAAAACATATTTTGTATGTTCGTTCTAAAGAGCTCATATTTATAATGTGGATGTATCATGATATTATAAGAATTTTGGAAGGCACATATTTTTTTCTATT
>JAHZNE010000920.1:0-18376 GCA_027744055.1 Callyntrura sp. NNG-2020 | reverse complement strand
TGATGCTCAGGGCGTCTCTAGTAAACAATCTAAGAGCAAAAAATCCATTTTTCATCGTAGTGTACTTTGAAAAAACGAGCTTCAAAAGTCTCTTGTCACAAAAGTCTACCCATGTGTATACATCTTTCAGTTTCTTACATATTTCATAATCCATAAATTATAGTTTGACGAAAACAATTTACATTCTCTTTCTTGAAAGTGACAGGATTCGGAAAACGTAGTAGCAAGTAGGACAAATTATACAACTTATGAAGGTCAGCAAAGAAAGATGAAGTCATTAAAATACAAACCACGTAATATTATAACACGAGATGGTGAGGAGCATAAGTAAATCTGGCGCAAGTGGAAGCTGCATGTTTTAAAAATTATAACTAATTTTATTGTACATCAATCCTATCGCCCTTTACTACAAACTACTGTGAAAAGTGGGTCAATAGAGAGACGACATTTGATTAGAAAAGTACTACTGTATAAATGTATAAACAAAAGCATTTGTCTACTTGTAAAACTGTCTGTCTATCCGTAGTCTTTGAGCACGACAACTGTGTATGTGTTTCTCAGATTTTAACTATCAAAGCAGTTATAACTTGGTTCTACTTGTGCGCATTTTAGTTATTTGTAGTCTTCACTACAGCAACCAACATCGAAGTCGGAGTGCAGTGATAGTCTTTTAATTTCTGCACTGATGAATCATTTTGAAAGAATGCGAATGTACTAATGTCAAATTGTAGCTAAATGTACTGATTACGATTTGCTAAAACAATTGTGCTATTTAGAAATAGTAACATTTTCTGACTATCCTTTAAATTGCGTTGATTTTACATGGGAATATATATATAGATAGCCTTGTTTTCAAATTCACATATGCATTGTAACCAAGAGCACTTTAGTTGTCCCAAACAACTTCACAATTACTCGTTCCACTACATCGTGTAGTTTGCTTTCTTAACGTTTTGCTAATGCTGTGCGTTAGCCGCTTATTATGAAATAGCTGTAATAATCCTTTGGCAGCTAGGCGAACATTACGAAGAATCATTTGCTCTATCTATCCTCGTCGTCGACTGCAAATCGTGTGGCTCCCCTCCCCACCCAACGCTCATTTGTACAAAATTACCATTATATCGTTATTCGCTGGCAATCATATTTGCTTCCAATAGTTCAGATACCGTTAAATATAATGTACGTAATATTGCTTTACTGCCAGTTTATGAAATAGTGTAAGATTGTATTAACAATAATTCTAAGCATAGTCATATAATTGAATTGAACTGTCTTTTAACCTGGAAAAATATTTTTTTTAGCATTCTGCTAATTTTGCATTGATAAATAAAATTAGTGTCTTTGTAATGATTTAAATTTAAATGAATTTTTATTGTACAGCCGCAAAAGACTTCTCCAGTCCAATTGAGTTTTCCATGGGTATGCATTCGGATACTGTACTACAAAATGAACCAAAACACAAACTAAAAGCGTGCGCGTGTAGAGAAACGGCAATTATCTATTGCTTATGTACTGTTTGTTTTAGCATTATAAGTCAATTTGTACAAAAACCGTAGGCAATTAGCAGAATATTAAAGGCATTAACGATGATCTTTTAGTAAATGCATAATTTCTGCTCGATGTTTGCAGATACTCACATTTCTTACATTCAGCAGTAACCCAGAGGCTTAATGTTGTTTGTCGTAATAAATGAAACTTGCTGTATTGTTAATACGGTTGAAGAATAAAGTATGAAACTATTGGTGTTGCAGTACTGTGTACTGCGCAAGTCTTGAAACGGTTTAAGTTCAATTAAACTTTTAATTATATTTGTTCGTTGGTAATATAGTGCCAGTGCCACCTCCAGACAAGCTCATACGGACTTGGGCAAATAAGTTTATCATTTTCATCATAACATTATTCAATCAAACGCTCCATTGTGTGCCTGTTGTCCATTGTCTGTCCATCACACACTCCCTGTGTTGTTATTATGATCGCACACACGGTAGTCTAAAACTAACAGGGACGTGTAATCCCGAACAATGAGCTATCAAACATACGAGCAAATATGCATTAAATTAATTTTGCATTTTTAATAGAAAGCTAAAATTTTAAATAATTCTCCTGTATTCGATACTTTTATATATGAAGCATGTTAGTGTTATTTTTTAATTAAAACAATAATTGAATCACTTTTGTTTAGGGGATTAAAGATATAATACCACCACTATTAGTGTGCATTGTTTATATATATGTCTTCGTGCCTTGGTTTAAGAAATAGATTAACGTTTTTGCAAGTTTTGTATTATGAAGTATTGCCAAGGTAGATAATCATTTATATATATCTATTCATTTTAATTTATGTTGATGTGATGATAACAGCAAGCGAGCGTATTTGGCATGTATGTAATGCATGGCCGCGTATCCCTAAAGCGTGTATATATTCACACAAAATTCCAACAAAATGGTCGATAATTGTCGACACAAAATTCACTTATACATAACAGTTGATTCTACAATTTTATTAACCTATTTACATCACATTTTTTCACTAAATATAGCAAACTGTTACCCTAAACTTGAGCTTCTCGTGATTCGTTGCCAAGCTAGCTTTTCTGCAGATCTAGTGTCCTTCATTGCTCAAGTTCAAGTTTCTATGATTCATCTTCATGATCTACGTGGTAATGACCGTTGACCGTCATTTACCAAGTATATCATGCAGAAGGGTCCTTTTAGTTAGGTCATAATAGATAAGATGCGTCGGATATGTGTAGTTGGTAGTAGGTATAGTAGCTAACATCGACAAAAGAATGACTACTTTTGCCAACTTTTGACGCTATACGGCCGGCCAGAGAAGACATTGGCGCCTGCTGCACTCTAAAAAGACGAATAGTTAAGTTAGAAGTTCAGAATGACTGAAGATGTTGCATAATCAGTGAGGGCAACTGTACATGTGTCTGTACTGTTTACTATATCATATATGTGGTTATATCGTTATATTGTTGTCGGAATGGAAACTATTGCACAACAATTTAATGACTGCAATTGATCATTTTTATCATGATTTGTCGTGTGCATGTATATTGTCTACAAAACCAGTATGCACTTGCACTTGCCTAGCTAAATGGAATTAACTGGACTGGGTGACCTATTCTCGTTTTCAATCATCAGTAAAGATGATAACATCATTCTCAAAATACAAAGACCAGCTTTGTTGTATGAAAGGCATTCATACGGACAAGCATTGCTTTATAATGTATGGTATTTAAATTTTTGCAGGTGAACAGTGTACAGTATATATGAATGACCTAATTAGTGAAATACAATTGCCCAGAGATCATTTAACGTTCTAGGGTGCGTCAAAATGATGATGGTGATCTCTCTGTAGTATGGTGTAATTTGTAACCTTAATGTATCTATGACTATTTAGAGGAATGAATTAATTTTTATGACATATGACATTTGGAAGCTTTACATAAAATTTTAAACAAGGATGTAATTACCTATATTTGTTAAATTGCTGCTGTTTTCCAGATGGCAATTAATTTCATTGTGGAACCATGCGCAAGCGTTATACAGATTCTGTTTGATACCTTCGAATTATTGAAATGGGGTAGCTAAATTACTTTAAGTACAAAGGCTGAAATCCCGTTGCAAAATTCGGGGTAAAGAGCTTATTTATTTGCTTGTAAAGTACTTTATGCGATCAATATGATTGTATACTGTAATCATTATTCAAGGCAGAGTTCATATATTTCGCTCAATCCTTATGTCACCAGAGTACACTGTAGTGAAATTCAGACCGAACTATCAAGTATATTGGTAGTTATTGGATTTGGAAATTCAATTCCCTATTCTGTTCATCTTGTAAAATGTGGCAAAATTCCTAGTAAACTCTGATGTAAATGATAATGCAAGCGGTATTAAAACTTAGGGTTTACTAAAGTAAAGCTAAAATGGCTTACTAGAAATTTTTACCACCTCATGGGGCAAAAAGAGGTCAACCAATCGTTAGGGCTTGGAGTTTTTTCACATAAATCCAGTCAAGTCATGCTGACTTACATTTTCTGCATTTACCCAGTGTAGAAGTCTGCATGACATGGATATGGATATTTATAATGCGGAAATAATCCCGCCGGGAAAATGCTTGAGTTTGGACACACAGTAACTCGTATCCGTGTACTGAATTTGAACATAATTGGTTATCTTTTAAGTTTTAATCTCCACTGAAACCATTAGATACATTCGTCCCCCCTACCGTTAAAACTAACGGGAACGACCAGTTTTGTCCATCTTACCCCATTACGTTAGGAACTGAGTCAGTTGCTTAAATAAGCCATCAATTTACGAAACAGAATGTCAAAATTTTCTTGTTCGTTAAAATGATAACGACCGGAACGCGGACTAATGCACAGATAATATGAAGTCCATGAAACGTATTTCTGCGGCTGCTGTTTAACAATACTATAAGAATGAGAGTATGTTGAAATTAAGATGAAGGCGCGAAGACTGGAGACTCATACCGTGAGTGGATATAACCCAGTATTACTGACAATCATTTTATTTGCGATTTTTAGTAAAGTACAAGTACACTAAATTTAATTAAAATCTGTAACATTATTGTTAAAATATGCATAGAATATGCATATGCTTTATGTTGTATATGTTTGTAAAATATACAACCCGACAACTTGAGGCAACGGGGAATACCAAATTAATTCCATTTTGGAAACTAGTTTGCTTTTTGCTCGTCTCCAGCAAAAAGTGTAAGAAAGTAGGCAATTAACAATAATGTGTAATAGTCATTTTTAACTAAAGTGAAAAACAGCTATATGTTAAAATAGTTAGAATAGACACACACAACACAATATGAAGTACCTTCAAAATTGTCATTGTTCATACGTTGCATAATATATAAACTACCCTCATATGTGCCTCCTGCAAGTCCCTTCCTACTAAAACATTCCATGATATCAAAGCAAGTTTTTATCAATAAATATGTGCTTTGTCTATATATAAAGACCATGTGACATGCCAATGATGCTTTTTATGCTTCGTAGTTAGTCACAAAGAAGGTAAAACTTCGCAAAAGTCCAAATTATCAACTTTTTCTGCACTTAAAAAAGCAGATACTCGCTTTGGGCATCATTGATGTTTCTACTAAAATTAATTACTTAATATTGTCTGTCTGTACTAAAGTCATGCAGAAACATTGGAATATTGAAACACACTAGCAAAGGACCTTCATTCGACAACGCAGAAGGATGTTTATGCTACATAACAAATATTACTATAATACATTGTAGACGAATAAAATTAACATATTTTTTGGAAAAAACTACTATTTATTAGATGTAGTTTTGTACAAAGAAGAATGATCGACTGTATCCAATCGCGTGCTTACTTTATTCCTAAGCACTACTTGTATGCAGAATTATAAAAAAGTATGCAAAAAACATTTGGGACAGGCTCACTGACGATTGTTTTGTTGCTAGCCATTAAGACGTAGTAGAACGTAATTTAATGACCAATAACGTAAGCTGTGGTCATTTTTTATATCTTTTCTGCACTCTACCACGCTTATCGCCATCACAGCAACGATGAGAACAAAGCTGTAGAAAAGATGCCTGTTTACTAGTTTGACTGACTTGACTTTTATTCTGCTGATTATCGCAAACATTTTGCTTGCTTGTGTTGTACATATTCCATTATTGTCTGCACCTGCGAGCAATGTAGCATCAGAGATTATATTATGATCTTCAAGCTGACGATGATGATCAAGAAGATTACACAACACCTCAAAAGCTCTCACGTCCACGTATTCGTTATTTTGCACAAATTATATGCATGGCTAAATAACGAAAATATGTTACGAACTCACTGCTAGGGACGAATGCACAACATAAGAGTAATAAAAATTATTTTCAAAATATGTAGTGCTGCAGCTCGTCTATTTAGTTTAGGACATGAGACCTCCAAGGTTAGGTTGATCAAAGGTTCTCTGCCTTCTCTACTAAACCATAACAGTCTTGACTTTTAGGTGCTACTACGACTGCGTGAACAAAAGCATTATATTGTTTGTGCTGAATGTAAGTGGAGATAATAAACATGGCGCAAATGTAGAGTAGGATGAGTACCCCTTTTGTTTACGCATGGTTTCCTATATAGCGTTTTGGATCTCTCTGGATGATTGACCTGTCACTTTGCTCCTCGTGTTATGTGTGTAAGGGACATGGGAGAGTTTTATCAAGACGAAAGGCGCATGTTGGTCAGTTTTGTTTGTTAGTGTGACGGTGTCTAAGGCCAGTGTTGAAATATCCATCATAAAGGAAAGGTTGCTGTTGCGCCTACTGAAATTAACCCGTTTAATGCAGTAAAAATATCCAGAACAGTTGTTAAATATATACAATACTATAATTTTATATAGTACTACGGAACATATATTAAAACCAACTCGTGAAAGTTTCAGTGAAGCTTCAATTTTTAAGTTTCTGCAAAAGTTCCCAGTTTAATGGAAAAGACAAACTGGTGAATGTAGTGAATTGCAGTATTCACTAGATTGTGCACCGAGGTTAATTATTTTTACAATATGCCAAGTGTAGAAGTGGAAGCCACGGAGGGCGATGTTCCTCGGTATTTGGGGAATGTCGGAGAGTCACCCAATCCCGATGTATTTACCTTATCAGGTATGCCAGATCAGAGTTCTTTTAAAGTAACCCCATGATTACATATTAAAAACTACGTATTGTAAAAACAACGGTTCTGCTACTATTAGCTGTATATAGCTATTGTCAAACTATATTCTAACTTACGATTAGTTCACTGGTGCTATGTGTGTTAGTGCGAAATTGTTTTTAAAACATGAATAATAAAATTCTAAATTCGTTAATCTGCAATGTATTTTGAAAATGTGTACGTTTGTTGGAGGTGTGACAAGAGTTTCATTAGCACTCCACTACGTAATCTATAAATGTGCAATTTTGTTTGGCAGATAGGGCATACGGTTTACGCTATAAAAAGCAAGTTGCCAATAGTGTTAGCAACAGGGTTTTGGCATGTATATACGGCAGTTCAATTTTGATATGATTTTCCAATGATTGATTGATCAAAATTACATAGTAGGTATCAATTATTGTGCCAATACTACCATAATGTCATTATGGTGTTACAATTTCAAGGTCATATTCCATAGAATAGAACTTCTTTGTTAGCCAGTTTCAATAGTACCAGTTACATTAATCATATTCTTGTTTGTGTGTGTGTATTTGGTTATATTCTTATCAAATGATATAAGCATTAGTCGAGTCGCAAAAATAATTTGCATGTAAATGTTTCATCTAATGCACTCTCCCAATGAACAAAAGTGTTGTGTAGTGAGAGCTTAAATTTACAAGGCTATTTTAATATTTCCCGTAGGTGACATTCCAAACTGGCTCCAAGGTTCAATGTTTGCGTCGGCACCTGGCCTATTTGACCTTGAAAAGGGATCTGTGCTAAACTGGATGGATGGGTACGCTGTTATATCGAAGTTTGAAATCAACGGTAAGCATGTGCGACATGTTTCCCGATATCTGCAGTCTGATTCGTACAAAAAGGCCACGAAAGCTCAACGACCGATTTCGTGTGAATTCGGAACCCCTCCCGCATCTGACGCAAAGAGGGGATTTTTCGCAAAAATTTTGCCGACATTTGTAAGCCACAATGCTTGAAATGTGTATAAAATTTATACGATGGGAAATTCGAATTTCAGAATAAATTATTTGTTTTACAGGGCCCATTTGATCCAACTGACAACTGCATAGGACACATATTCAAAATTGGGAGGGAACTATATATTGCTGGCGATACCTGCTACTTCCATGAATTGAACCCTGACACAGTTGAAACGGTAAAATCATATCATGCAACCAAAGCATTTAATGCCAACTCCTTCTGCCCCCTACCTTTACGAGACGACAATGGTGACATGTATATTATCACTGGATCGATGCACCCAACCTTTCGATACACCATTCAAAAAATGGAATCTCAGAACAGCACGAAAAATCTGGATCGTAGGTTTCACAACATAGCATCAATCCCCTCCAGATGGATGTTTGGTGGTTCCCCTTGTCGCTCATTTGGTATGACCGAAAACTACATAATCTTTGTGGAAATGCCTGTCGTCCTCAACGTTATGAAATTAGCAGCCACATATATTAAAAGCTATTGTACCAAAGACTGGCTAGATTGGAGACCTCACGATGGTACCAAGTTTTATCTCATCAACAAAAATACCGGCAAAGTGTTTAAGACTGAAATATATGCCGAGACCACGTTTGCGCTAAGTAGCGTTGTTAACGCTTATGAAGATTCAGACAATGTAAGTTGTACAAATGGTGTACCACTACCACATACTCAAAGTTATTTTTGTTATAAAACAATTCTAACTCTAACCTAGAACGTAGTGCATCTCCATGCGTTTTATTTTCAAAATATTATGAAAAGAATCTATCTAATGTAATTATATGTTTATACAGATAATCTTGGATGTAATCAGTTTTCCAAATATAGACACGAACACTGCCCTAAATCTCAATATAATGCGTTCCGAAAATATTGGAAAGGACATCGAAACCGGAACCCTTGTCCGTTTTGCGATCCCATTGATACCTGAAATTAAAGAAGAAGAAAACGGAGGAAACAACGGCGAATCAGTATTAGAACTATGCAAAACACTTCCTTCTGACTACACGACCATTCGTGCAACGAAAAAGGGAAGCAAGATACTCGTCACCCCAGAAGTATTAACGACGGCGGGTCCCGGGTTTGATTTTTGTGCAATCAATGCGAAATATCAAGGAAAGAAATATAAATACACTTATGGAATCTCTAGCTACATTAGTCCGTATTCGCCATATGCACATAAAATGATTAAAGTTAATGTGGACACGAAAGAAACACTCGAGTGGAAATGTCAAGTGGATCAAGTTCCACATGAACCAGTATTTATTCCAAATCCTTCAGGGAACGCAGAGGACGATGGCTTACTAATGACTGTCATCAAAATGAAGTATCACGAGGAGAATATTTTGGTAGTCATCGATGCTCAATCCATGAAAGAGGTCGGAAGAGCAAAATTCACCAGTGCTGTGGGTCCATGGTTACATGCATCTTTCATTCAGTAAATATTCTAATTCTGGGTACTAATCAATATCAACTTCAGCAAGTTCAATTATGATAATGCTCGTGCTCCTGCATTTGTCCTAATTATTAAGAATATGTTCCCTACTAGTTTGTATGTGAATTGTGAAGAATAAAATGAAGGTGTATTTTAATGTGTAACTAGGTGTAACTTTATCAGCTTCTATTACGATTCATGCGGCTGGACATGATGCTGCTTTCCATACAATACTTTACTAACTGAGATATGAGATAGTCATATAATAACAACTAAATAGGTACGAAAAAAGGTTCATTTTCAATGGTGAGCCGTTCGACCATCCTGTACCGTTGTCTCATAACAACTATAACCTTTCCGTGTTTGTATAACTTTTACAATGGCAATTACCGAATAGTTTGATCCTACAAGTATGGAAGTCTTACCAGAAGATTGAGAGTAGTGTTTTTTGTCTACAAATAGTTCTTTCCTGTTATGTTGTTGTTCATGTAAGTATCAACAACCTATCAAGTACAAATATCGCAGATTCCAATCTAATTGTAAGTCAAGATCTTTATGCGCCATTGGTATCAGGAGCGTAATGTTATTGTAAGCACAACGCATAACGCATAGTAATACTAATAACATCGTGGCAACATTCGCAACAACATTACAAAGTAAAAAAAGAAATTATTTTGCGAACACATTTTTTCCATTGTTTCAGTCTCATATGCTTGTTCAAGGACCAGACGGTTATGTATCTTACCATCCCTCTACCATCTTCAATGAGGATTTCTCATTCTCGTTCACTCATTTGATCCATGTATTTTGCCATTTACGATTGTTCCTACCCTAGAGTGATAGAAAAAATTTTAAATGAAAGAATGCAGGGAACTTTGAAATGAAGAAGGGGTCATTGAGAATGTGTCTGGTTATTTCCCCGGTATTGTAAGAATAATACGTTGAATTTGAATTTGCATGGTTACAGCGATACCGAAACCGATCGTTGAAAAAATAATCACAAATGTTATCTTCGCTTCTATTTTCTCTATGGAGATACCGCACACATAGTGGTTGAATTAATATATTAGCGTATCATATGATGAACAAAAACAAATCAGTGTCTCCGATAGAAAAGTTAACCGATACAGACGCAGAGGTTAGCCGAAAGCTGGGTGTGGTAATGAATTATAACGTTCGTCCCAAAGTAAAGCTCAAAGAATTTGTGTAAAAGCTGATCATGCTTAATGTGTTATATGTTATTAGGAATATGTTAAGAATAATAATTGTTTGTATGTGAATTGTGAAGAATAAAACGAAGCTTTATTATATGTATGAACATGTACATGGACAACGTCAGATCCCTACCGTTTGTTATACCGAAACAATGAAGGTATTTTGTGGTTTTGCGAATTTTGTCAGTGGAAACCATACAAACATGAATTTTACAACATACCAAAGTAATGTCAAAGGTAGTGATAGCATGTAATTCTTCTGTCGTTGTGGTAAAGAAGCATATGTGGCTCCACTGCAGTCCTAAAAATAGAAGCGCTGACATCGTCTAAAAACTTTCGCGAACAATTTATTTACCTCTCTGTCATCTGCTGTTTGAATATTTTGATATATATTATGCATAAATGTTATAGTAGGAAAAACTCTAGTTTGTAACAGTTGAGACTTGTGAGTGAGACCTACAGAACAGTGGAACTTTTCCCATTTCAAACTACAAAATAGAACATGTATTATTTGGAATACACTCTTACCGAACTCACCTCAGTGCAATGGCTATGACATTACAAGTGTCCAAACAACAATATTAGAAGGTCATAAACGAAAACGTTTTAAGTGCTATAGTAATTACAATTATTGGAAAGTATTAAGGTGACCACAAATCTGGTTTAGGGTGTGAGCTTAAGTTTTGAAATTGCATACCAGTGATGCAATTCACAAAAAAGGTCTTATCTCGGTTTTAGCTAATACAAAGATAAGTCAGGACTTAAGTCAGATTTAAGACCTATTCACAGTGTTTCCAGAGTACTTACTATGATACTTCCTTAAACGCAATATTTTGATATTATAGAAGCAAGTAGGTTATTCAATATTATTACTAACTTACATAGTACACTAATAAATAGTAATGATCTGAGTTAACAATGGGGAAAACGGAAAGTGCATGCCCTTTAAGAATAACACGTTATACAGTAAATGTGGAGGTTTGATGGCCCAAATAGTAAGGGAGTTTCGGTATGGACTCTACAGATACCATGACATGACGTCCAAAAAGTTTGGATCTGCTGCTTCCACTATTTTGAAACTTTGTTCTGTCGGAATTTAGTTTGGATTGTTTAAATTAAAGATTTTTCTAAAATAGCTCGTTCATGAAAAAAAGTCTTGTACACACAAATAACAACAGTGAAGAGTGAAGACTGAAACTGTATATAGTTGTAATTCTATCGGCATTGTATCGGTTTCTCACTGTGTGCATAATATTTGACTCCACTACTTTTAAACGGTTATGTTATTTCGACAACAATACATGTACAATTACAATTGACAACTGACAACGTTTCCACCTTCAATTTTTGCAAAAAAAAATGGCTATCTGGATTTAACCATCCAGGTGATGTTCAGCTAAGTTAAAAGTCCGATCAGTATGGTTAGGTAATCCTGTAGATTCATCCATCTTAAAACAATTTGGAGAAGGAGAAGTATGTCAGTTGTCGACATGATATTAAGACTTTCACTTTTTGTACATACATCCCCCTGTTAATATGAAGCTGATTCATCCGTATAATATATTCCACCACAACATTCTAAGATGTTGCCTTTTTCGCCAGCAGGTATGCTTTCGTATTTACGTGGGTGTTCACATTTTCATGAAACCCAAATACCAACCTACACTTGAACGTGAACGTTTTCCCGTCCCCATCGCGAAAATCATATTCCACACACCTTTTTATGAAGCCATCTCAACGTTAATAACTATACTTTTCTATCCATTCCACGACTGTTCAGGAAAGTGCTGACTGCTGGATGGAAAATTAATCATGTTAAAAACATGAAGTGTTGGTTGATGCTTTCAGTGCGGAGGGTTAAACTGATGGAACTGTAAGTAATAGACTGCAAAATTCAGTTACAAGTTACATGTGGTACTCCTATGGGTTGTACTCATTTCCCTTTGACTGTGGCATTTTATTAGGTACTGTTAAGATCGTACATATATGTAAAATCACTATCTAACCCACGGGATATTCTCATCGTACGGCCGTCCAGGTTCAGAGTTGTACTCCGTATTTATGTGCAAATTTTGCACTACGCGTGCTTAAAAATTTGCATCACTAGGACCAACTTTAAAGTAGGGTTGCCATTATTCATTTTCGTTTACGTTTTTATAAATGAAATCAGTAAATCACAGTTGAAATCAAGTAAATTTCATTAAGCTTACAATAATTGCCATATTCCTTGAAGAATACGAAAACGGCAACCCTAATTCCAACTACCGTTTACTTTTGATGTATACATGCATGGCATAACCAAGGAGGTGAATGCGAAGGGTGCATCTGAGAGAAAGAAAGTATCACCACATTTTTAATGTTTCGTATTGTTTATAGATACAATACATGTAATCATGATGATTTTTATGTTGGGAATTTTTTTCAAATCCGAAGCATGGCTGGAAACTGTTATTTTCCCGTAGTTACAAAAACAGCCGAGCAATTGTTGTTGACGGATACAAGTGCGTCAGTTCAACATACAAATGCATTAAAATATGGGAACATTTTTCCAGAGGCGCACGAGCCNAAATGCATTAAAATATGGGAACATTTTTCCAGAGGCGCACGAGCCAATACACATTACTTGTTTCGGATTTTCTATTCCTTTGACCTTACCATATCTCATCTTCATATTTGCTTAATCTAAGGACATAACGAGGAAATTTCAAAATTAATTTTTATAATGCCCATTGTTCGCTGACTAATCTAACCAGAGATAAATCCCTAGTAATAGGTATAAAGAATCTAACTAATCTTCCGAGCAATATGATACGGATTTTGACTCGATATTTTTATGGTGCCTGCTTACTGCTACCCAAATCAATGTTGCAAAGGCTGATGAAAGTAATAAAGACATCCAACCTGAAATGAATCTTCATATTATTAGGAATGAATTATGAATCTCCAAATATAATAGACCAAATGTATCCTTTATTAATAACCGCAGTGCTTTTCAACGGTTTCTTTTTGTGATGTGAGTTAATTAATCAGTATTAACACATTTGCCGGCAACAGAAACATCAAACCCCTTTTGAAGTTGCACGGAAGTTCTATGTAATAGGTATGTATGTTATGTTAGTACTAAGAACCTTTGCTGTGTTAGTTTTATTTTCCGTTTCTCGGAATGTAAAGAAGAGGGAAAGAGACAGGAAAGACAGGAATGTATATGACACTTTTCTTTCCTCATCCGACTTTTCATGCCATTTTCTCACTCAGATTTCTCACATACATCCCATACCCTCACATATACAAACCGCCGGTAAAGATCCCATACGTATAACCACCTACATTTATTACGGTTTACAAAGTGTAACCTTTATAGACACACCTTCATCAATCTGTTCGTCCGTCCTCTCGTCCGTTATAACGATATCTCAAAAACGAAAGCGAATTTTAAAATTTTGTTTACACCATTCACAAACATGCACTATAGCTCGGACGAGTTCAAAGATGGACTCCCTCAAAATTGGTATACAGGTACCTTTTGGTCAGCTTATACAATCATGCAAAAATCATCGGAGTACGTTAACCCCTGGGGCCCCGGAGGGTAAAAAGGTAAAATATTGTTTAATTAATTGCTCATGAAGGTGAACGAATATTGAGATTCCATTTGTACCAAACGATAACTAGTCAAGATTGTCTTCGTGCGGTCTATTTTTGTCCCCTATAGGGGTTCCTCTGAGGGTCAACATTTAATTTTAGCATTACAACCACTACTGAAAATTGGCATAAAGATACAGATACAGATACAAGCTATGAATTGCTGCCAAACTTCTCCCGATCCTAACCTTAACCCTATTGGCTCCAGGGGCGTTTTATTGCATAATTTTAATTACTCCTGACTGATAACGAATATTAAAATTCTGTTTTCGCCGATGGGTAACCATGCACAATATTTAATCAGATCAATGTCTTAATAAAAGAACAACTTCAGAGGTCAATTTCAATTTCAATTTTGTAACCCTTCCTTTCAGCGTTGCAACGGTTTATTTTATATTTGAAAGACTCTATTCTGCTAAATAAAAACTTTCCTTGAACACAACAGCGCACAGCTTTCGGAGAAAATGGATTGCTATGCTGTAAAGAGCAGCTTTCGTGTTAGACAGCACAAAGATACCTGACATTTTCTGACAGTCTGCGAGTTTCTCAATTTCCAAGATGCCCTGCTGCATACTATAGTTTTTATTATTGTTGTTAGAAGAAAATGTCATCCATATTTACTTTTGTTAGCTCCTGCGATTACGGTCCATTAGTAGATTTTTTTTAACGGAAACGGAATGACTGTGGAAAAAGCAAACGAAATAGGCATAGCCAAACATGCTGTAAATCATATCGAATTTGGTCTTCGCTCTTCTCAGCTCAACATTAAAAAGAAACGACATCCTCCCGTCCTCTCGATGTTACGTAAAATCAGTCTATTTTAAGTTCGTATAGTTGCTAAGAAATTGCAATACATACTACCTTATACTCTATTATGTATTGTTTACGTGCATACTAGGGAATCTAACATTATTCCACCCCGTCTCTCTCTCTCTCGCTTCTCAATTCCAAATAAAATAAAATTGTCGCTGTCACGCTCCCTTTGTTGGCTCCGTGAAAAACGGAAAATCATTGGTTGTCTCTTTACACTTTAAGGAATATCAAAATATGATTATCAAATTGTCAGAAATTCGTATGGAAGCACATATATATCATATATAGGTTCATTGTAATAGAATGTATGAGAGTAGACTACATATGTATTCTATAATTCTAGACTATTGTGTATGAATTTTTTGTTTAAAAAATTATGTGAATAACAAGATGAAAGACGGAGTATCCTTTGCTGCCAGAACCGGCCACCGGGACCGACACTACTTTAAACTTTAATAACTAACTAATAACAAATCCAATAAGTACTTTTGCTGCACTTGTTTAAAAACATGTAGCCAATAGATAACTGTTAACTATTTGTTGTTCGTTGCCTTCATATACTCAGAGTGTTACATGAATATATAAGATTCTATGTTTAAGCCAACAGTTACATGTTAGTCATTATCCATTGCCATAACAACAGTCCTTTTTACTGTGGTAAGATATTGCCTTGCTGACCTTGTGTCTAGCAATGCCACAGAACAAAAAAGTAATGCCGTACCAAAACAACTACTTGCAATTACAATTTGTCTTCCACCAAAGTGAACACAGACTTTCATCAATTTTGAGGTAAAGCAATAAGCGATCCGAAAATCATCGTACAGTACCCATGGTGCAGTGTGACTGACATCTATAATGGTCGTTAGTTGTTAGTAAACCATTGAAGAGAAAAACTTCTTTTACTACTTTTACTTGTCGCCTTTCTCTTGTGTATTGTAACTTACAAGCATTGCCAATAATATCTGATAACAAATGAGTTGAGCAACAAAAACTTCAGGTGGAAAAATTAAAACGTTCTTTTGAGGCTTTCATGTACTTATGTTGCACACAAGTATCTAGTTTCTACTTTTTTCGCTTCTACGTTATTCTACATCCATATAGGTACTCATAACTTGTGAGTCATAAGTATTAAAGTATTCTGCACATAGCTGCCAATTCCCAAAGGATCTTTCCAATGAATGGCGTGGCGAAAAATACATTATAGAAGAGGAAACGACGTGCTCATTACTTGTTCATAGGCATACACTTTCCTATCTGGGAAATACTGCAGCTACGTAGCTTCGTACTATTTCCAATTTGCGTTGGAGGCTCGGAAGCCTTTTAGTATGAACAAATTGACTTATAAGGTAAAAGGAGTGTTTAGAACCTACATGAAGGTAAAAAATAGCGACAAAATTGCTTCAGATTTCACAAGGCACCCACGCACGGTATATATATATGACCATTTTTGTTTACCATGGCTATCAAGCAAGTCGAATTCTTACAACTGATAGATTGAGTATGTATTAATTTTTTGGCTCGATTCTTATACTTGAAAACATATCCGTAACAACAAAAATAAACTCACAGCGGGCGTACGTCAGTACTACGTAGGTAAGTACACACGTACACTGGTACTAGTACTAATGCGTTTTCGACCAAAGCTAACACAATCCCTATTCCAACGAGACTCCGTCCCACCAACATTTCCATTACTTTTCTTCTGGCAATTTTCCATCTGGAGAATCTTTACTACCACGCACGCGTGTTACCTACAATCAATCTATCATGTCGGGGGTTTTCTATATCTCGGTTGTAATTTTTATCTATTGAAAACCTCACAACCTATGAATTTATGAATACGGTGCAAAATTACTTCTATTATTTTTACCCGTGCATACTAAAATGCTCTAGACTATGAATACGGAATGAATTCAGAGATGAACACAATTCAAGGCTAAATATATACATGATTTTTATTGTAGGTATGTGAGGGTATATTTTACCTGAATCGTTTAAGAAACATTTGTTCAAGCAAGATATTAGACGTATTGATGCTTCTGTTGATAATGTATGTTTTCAACAGTCAGAGAGACCAATAGCAAAATTATTTTTGATTATTCCCTCAACGGGAATCTCTAAAAATTGAGTCAGTTGTGATCATAAATGGTTAAAGAGGTATGCCGGAACCTTTCTGAAATATGAAATTGCTTTCTCTTCCCAACTGGCTGACATGTAAATTAAATGGAATTTTCCGATCTGTTTGCAAATGTCAAATTCGAACTGAAATTGGCTTTATTTATGTTATAATAAATTGGTGAATACGTAAGGATTTCCATGTTTAAAACTAAAAATAACTTACGATAAGGCCTGCAAATATACTGATTTATTTTAGCTTTGAAGTGGTGTTTATGTGCATGCAAACGTGCTTCACTGTGTTGAAAATGATTTTTTTTTGTTTTTGAGTGCATTTACGGTCAAATAAACTTACGTTGAAATGTTATTCACGGGCTGTAACTGATGAATACATATAGGAAAGGAGAACAAAAGCTTTCCCAAGCTCAACTATTTTATAATTTTTCAAACCCTACATTCTAGAAGCAGACAAAAACATGCTCTAAATATACATTGGAAATATAAGTACTAAACGGTTGTATATCAAAACGTTGGTTTCTTCAACTCGTTTTAAATTGAAAAACTTGGGTTCTAAGAAGTGTGAGGTTTTTAATACGTGCAACACCGATGGTAGATTCAGATATTTCTTATAAGGAGAGTTGTAGGTTGTAGTAGTGTTCATCCGAGTTATCAACATTAAACATAATTTCAGTATAGAGAAAAAGAAGGAAATTACTGTTTCAAAGGAACTTCGGAAATTACGAATTAAAAGAGAAAAGTTTCCTTTGTGTAGTAACCGGTGGTAGACACTTTCACCAAAAGGGAAAATGTTCACAATTCACATGAGTCTTTGAGGTCTTTCTCACGTTCACGCTATTTGATGAAAAGGTTGCGAGGTCTACATTCTACATTCAACTTAAATAACACGTAAGAATAAGGTATTACGTGTTTACGTAACAATTTTTTAGAGATATGTTTATACATATGGCCATCAGTGACATCAATACTATGATCTGGTAAAGGCTACCAGTGCTAAAAAATCATTGCTTGTTTGCTTGAATGAATATTGATATTTTATTGAACTTAAACTGCGAGAAAGTTTATTTTCAAAGAAAGAACAGATCCTGACAAAATCTCTAGTTATTGCCAGCCTCTCGCATATTAAAGCCCCCTCTGGAGATGGCTTTATCAAATTTGAACCCCTCCCTAATTATAGCCCCATATGAAATTGCAAATAGATAGGAAGCAAACCGTATAGGTGACAAAACGAATAAATTTTCGGGATAAAAGTTACTATCCAGCTACACAGTCAATTGATCGTTTCAGTTCAAAAGATGCTTAATAAAATATGAATAGTGTTGTAGGTTTAGTTATTAAAGTTTTTAACGTAAAGACACCTTATTCATTTAATTAAACGACTATTACGCAGAAATACCACCATTGGAAGCCATCATGGCTTCTATGATTGTTATAACTA
>JAHZNE010000919.1:0-31093 GCA_027744055.1 Callyntrura sp. NNG-2020 | reverse complement strand
AATCATAAATAGTTGCATATTTCCTGATTTTAGCGACATATTAGTTTATAGTCTACTCATAATAATAGCCGTTTCTTTCATGAATAAGCAAAGTAGTATCACAGACAGCCAAAGGCCTTCTACAAACTCGAAAGAGAGATGACTGCAATTCTGGGACGATGAGAAAGAGTAGAAAAGTTGAGTAAGCCGATTACCATTATACTTCACTCGACAACCATCACACTGATACTGGTGATAGTGATGATACTTCTTATTATTATCATTGTCATTCTCATCATCCTCACTACTACAAAAGTGTTTAACTATTATTACATCATTCCTTCTCTTCTTCTTCGTAGGTTTTTGCTATCTAATTTCAGACATTTTAGAGACTTGCTTAGGCAGGCAATGAGGATATTTCTTCAGGGCAGATTTTTCATATATTCTGTATTTTCATGGCTATGCTTCATGATTAGTACCTAAACTTTACCTTTTTACCGACGCATTTCAACGAAGAAGGAAAAGTGCTTTTCAAATTAAAAGGCCCCCCTCCACATAACGCGCTACCGGCAGGTGAGATAATGATTGCTATGGTTGAATGCTGATTAATGGTGACAATGAAGAGGAGAAAAATTAAAAGAGGGGAAATAAAGGACAGCAAGAAGGACTAGTCCTAAATAAAAATTTTAAAGGCACTTATGTCCTTTTATGCAGGAACCTACCTGTTTTGCCATCATAATGGATGCTTCAAATGTAATTTTGAGCAGAAAGAAAAGAGAAACTTAATTCAATCTGCTGCTGTCTGCTGTGCACTATCAAAAACATGCATCATGGCTGTTTTTGGTGCATTCATTCAATGCACTACGAGATGCATAAAAGCTGTTATCACTGGGACATACAGCATAGCATACATACGGTGTGACGACGATAAAAATTCAAAATTGTCGAAACTTTCGTGAAAAATATAAAAAGTGTCAACGGTCAGTTTAGTCATTTTAGTGTCCTCATCACCGCTCATTTTGACAGGAAAATAAAATAAAAATTTGAGGTGTTAATATAATATCTCACTACTCACGCATGCATCAGCATTTTATTATGATTATTTACTACGATAAATACTAAATTGTCGTGCACGTTCGTCAACGCTGCAGACACGCACCAATAATAAAGCACGTGCTCGTGATTAGACCACACGACGCAGCCAACAACAAAAAATCAATGGTTTGCGTATTCATAAGAATACGTAGTATTTAAAGAGCTACTATACTCGATGCCCCATTCCATTTTTGTGTTGATGGAGGCGATGAGACCACTTTTCGTGCCTGCAGACTAAAAAGCAACACTAACTGTTCATTCATTCATTCGTATGCGTACTGCTGTTGCCGATGGCAAATACTAATTGGTGTGAGCAGTGGCACTAATAACTGGTAAGAATATAAACAATCAAACCGAATAAAAAGATGGTGCTGTTGCTGATAAATTGACTTGATATCCCTAATGGGCCATTAAGTTGTATGTACACACGTAATACTACAGTGTCTATGGAAAACAAGGTGTAGTGTAGGTGATCTTGAATACTGTCTCTCTTATAACCTCCTCATGTCATGGAATGTTGAGAAGCCCCTGAGAAAATTCAGCAGTATTCTTCCTCAAGATTACCACCAACATACACTCACTCGAGAATGTGAGCAGAAGAAAAGGGGGAAGAGGTAAAATAATAATAGTAAAAAATAGTAGTGCTTCCCTTAAAAGGACTAAAGGTTTGGCTTCTTTCTTTAAAAAAGAGACAAGTTCAAGAGCATTATTCATTACTCATTCTATCCTCGTGCACCTGGCCACATAAATATTGCCTGTATATGTTTGTGCTATGTTGCGTGCGCACCATTTAATTTTGCTAGTTACTACTATAGTTGTGTACAAGATCAGGTAGAACAAGAACCATTTAATCAGACACCCGAATACTCCTCATCTTCCTCAGTGGAGCAACAACATCAATCAAGGCTATTCAAATTAACTTGCATTTTAACTAAAACACTTCTTACATGAGTTTGTTCTCTCTCCCTACGGGAACGTTTTGTGTGGACGGTGTTAAACCCAGGCGTCTATTGTCATTGAGTACTAAAAGTCGTTGTTGTTGTAGGTTTTACTATAGAATTTTACTATTTTATATGCAAACAAACAAGGCGAAAACATATGTCAACATTTTTACTAGAGACATCATCTTTTCAAAGACGAGAGTTACGGTACGCACATGTTTTTTCTGCGCTTTTTATTCTTGAATTGCAGCTTTATATTAGGACAACTTTGTTATCATGATCATTATTATTGTTATTAACGTTATCATTATTGCCATTTGCCATTGCACTGAGGAAACTTCTCGTCGTCAAGAAGACTGACGGATGGACAGACGAGAGAGGGACTGATTTGTATGCATGACTTGGCCAATTGTGCAAAAACCAGGAATTTGCATAAAAATACTTGAACAAACCCTGCTGCTCGTTCATTTTGTAACGGACAATTAGCACAAAAGAGGAAAGGAGAGAAACAATGGTATTTTGCCAGAAAAAAAAACGAACCAACAAGTGGTATCAGATATCATCATCATTCAAGTGCATGTCAAGTTGAACCATTTGCAAGAGTAATTGTTTTTGCAACATTTTGTCTGTTTTTCTCCCCTCCTTCTACACGTCATGCTCTCCATCAAGAAAAGGGTTGGAGCGCACAAAAAAGTAGGTGCATCAAAGGTGAAACAACGATTGAAAAGTTGTGACATGAATCCCTAATATTAAGTTTTTATCTGAAAATCTATCTGTTTATCTGATCGACAAAAATCAGCACGTATTTTACATTACGTAGGTATATACAAATGTACGTAAATACTTTAAAGTGTGTGGACCGATACTGATGACATCGCTACTGCAGCATTATCATCAAACGCAAAGACAACAGCATCCCACAAAACCGATCTATATCTCGACTCCTTCACATTTATTGCTATCGCAAATTAGCTATTCAACAAAGCGGCGAGAGGGACTAAAATGATAAAGTCGACTTTCAACAGGTTTAATTGCACGTTAAAGGTCTCTACTGTTATGAAGACGAATAGATAGTTGTGTAAAAAACACCAATCGTCAATGCCAGCAAAAAAATCCTATGAGGAATGTGTAATGTTGAATTTTTTGTTACTGCTCCTATTTTGAGAGATGATCTCTAACAAAACCAGGGGTTTGGCACAAGCAGGCGCCTACATTAATAAATCGCCAGTCCATTATCATAATGATATGTTAATGATGACGATGAGCTCCTCGTTTCAAAGAGGGGCACCCGTGTTTTTTGTTGAAAATCAATAATAAATTGTTTCTCCATTATTTCTTTATTATTCATCAGCATAGAAAATTGAGCTGTCAATTAGCGCTGTTCACTATCACTATGTATGTAGTGGTCTTTTATGCTCGTCCATTTCGTGCTTTTCTGCTATTTATGCAAAGAGGGAGGATAAAAGGTGACTCTCTCCTTTTGTTGTTCTCTCTCTATTTTTGATTCGATAATCAGCATCTTCCTACCCTTTGGCATTATTTTATATTTGAATCTCTATAGCTTGACTTTTTCGATGGACACTTTCTTTTTCAAAGAGGCTCTATATTTCATTTAAAAATCAAATAATGAAAATATCATTATTGTCAGCATTCAAAAAAGGAGAAAACTTTTGATGATGATGAAAAAACAAAAAAAATTGTAATTACGGTATTGTCCCCTGAAGAAGATAAGCGATATATATACTTGAAGAACGTAATCGAATGGAGAGCTAGATGTACTCTTATATCTCTACTCTGACAAATTTTCGATTTCACCACTGCACTAAATAAATTAACTAACAATAAGTGATGCCAAACTAGATGTAACAACAATGGATGATACACTTCCTGCTTCTCTTCAACTCGTCTTCAACCAAAACGTAATTGGCATTACTGCAAATTACGTTGCCTTCGTAAATTGAAAAAGTCATCTCTCCTTCTTTATAAGCATTTCCTAATTAACTTTGAGTAGCAGTAGTTATTAAATTTTAAACAACGTAGAAAACAATTAAAAGACATTAAAAATATTAATCTCTTTTGCTATTCATTTCCGTTTAGTAACTCCCAATTGTTTACGGCAGCTATATTTGTTGTATTTTTATATCTGGACACTCCCACGCAAGCTCGTTCGTACAGATAAAGAAAACGAAATCCCAATGCAACACCAATTTTTTCTTAATTGTATTTTTTGTGGTTACTCAAAAAAGTAAAAGGGAAGTTCAATTAAAAGTTGGTCATTACAAGTGCTAGGAAAGAAAGTGTACAAATACATTACCAAGCAGTGAACATTGAACACACACACGTCTGTCCGTGTTCGCACAAAAAAGTTTCATCATTTTTGCCACCATTCCTTTCTTTTGTTTCGTTTTCAATGGGAAATATCTCTCATTTACAATCATTAAATGCACATGGCGTTCACATCTTTATTACCTGCATGAGTGTTATTTTTTCGTTTTCCAAACCTTTTCTAACTGATGATGACTATACATTTGTTCTTACTTTAAATTTCTGTTGTTTCAGAAAAGGTCGTCTAATTCTCTCTTTCTCTTTTGCCAATGATAATGGGATAAGGATAAACTTTGGTGGCATGCTAAAGACTAAACTATATACGTGTAACTGCTTATTACTTATTGTTAGAACATGAAAATAACTCTATTTGGAAAAGTTTTCACGTATAAAGTAAATGCTACAAACAACAAGACAACAACAGTAGTAGAAGTAGCAGTGATGATGATAAATTCAAGCTTTACTTTTCCAAATCAAGGAAAGGAAACCCCATTTTTTGTGCGTATACTACATTGGTTATATTCACAAAAAATGCGGTAACCACAGAAAGACATTTGCAACAACAACACGGCACATTGCAACGTCACCGTGGATAATAACCGTCATCATATCATAATGATAATGGTCGAACAGCAACAACTGAGTGTAAAATAACGACATGGTGATGCTGTCGTCGTTGATGGGTGTTTGGTTACGATGCGATGGCAATGTATGTAGACATGTATGTAAAATAATTATTTATATATGTGTACATGTATATGGTACAAAATAAAAGACTAAATTTCCATAATATCACAATGCGAAATGTACGCAAACCGATGCGATAAGCGGAAGCATATAAATATAAATATAAATATGACGATGATGAGACAAGAAAATAACTTTTTTGCTGTGATTCCTGATGTGGTTTCTCTACCTTTAAGGCAGATCCTCATCTGACTGATAACTAATAAAACTTACTATTTTAAAACCAACAGTTCCGTTGTTAAATTTACTGTCATTTTATGACATATCATTTTTCAGAAGACATTAAAGGCAGACACGCAGCCGCCTAACCAAGTCATGTGGAATTTCCTTGTATTTGCACGTTAGGCAGCGTTGTTGTAGAAGGACGAGCAACTTTGCTGAAGGGGTGAGAAATGGGCATTTTCACCTTCCCCCATGTAATTTTTTGATAGCAGGAAGAACAATAGATAATTTAGTTTTCTTTTCTCGCCAAAAAAGTTTGTTGTGTGACACATGCAACCACTCAATTAATATTTTCACACACAAATACCAATCGAATTACTCGTCAATTCAGTGAACATAAAAAACGACAAAACGGAGGCATTTAAAAGGAGAAATCTGACGATATTACAAAACAGACGATTGCCCTTGTCGCACATAGAGACTTTGGTACTAATCTCAAACATGATTTTTTCTTATTTTTTGCGTGTGTACCAGTCATAATAAAGCCTGCAGCCACAAAATGAAATGCCTACTTGTTGTACAATGTCTAGCACACTACCACTACAACTACTGGTCAATATCGGTCAGCAGCACGGCCATTCATAGAATTTTGATGAAGTCCACGAAGCATTTATTCCGACAAAAACGTAAGTAGCACATGCGGTACACCTGATACGTATTTAAGTACCTGAAACTTCACTTCTGCAAGGCAAGGCAAAAAATCATAAAATTTTTAGATGGAGACGACGACGGAAAGCAGTGCGTGATGACAACGATACACTGTTTCTTCAGGGGAGAATAGTAGACACGCTTGAGTGAATAGGTAGTAGCTGTACTTGAAATTATGAAGATATGTGATGAGATGTTCTTGTTCGTGATAGATAGCAAATTAGTATGTTTTACTCGTGTATACATACATACTTCCCAATCTGATTATTACTACTCTCTATTCTACGTTCGTTCACTACAGTTGCCATGTGTGTAGTGCCATAGACCCCCTCAGCCAGACAGAAAACAGGGGATGCAAATAAAACAGTAGTTGGGATCTGCACACACAACAACCATAAAGAACCGCCGGAAGAGCAACGTGCTCTCGCGAACAGAAGACTCTCGAAACAAGACCAAATTATTGTTCATCGACATTTCCTTCACAACAGAGAGAACAAGACAGAAACGTCATTTCCTTCCTTCTCGTGTCCTTTCTCAAATGATTTTTTCCTGTTGCCGTTAGCTTGCTCGCGTGCTCCATGAAATCAACAACACGAGAGAAAAAGATAAATGAGCAGGTAGTTGGTTGACTGTCAATCAACTCGTGAAAAATAAAAAGTGCGTTATTATTATTACTCCTCTTCCATTTTTATGTGGCTTTTGTAAGTGTGCTACTTCTTGACAGCATCGCCGTCATCCTCACGGACAGCCAACAAAAGGGGAAATAGAAGCGAGAAGTACCATTAGTCAGGCAAAATCCCAGATAGACCAGTTGTGTAGTCGACTCATTCCTTTTTTGTTTTCAGCCCTTAGGAAAATTTTTCAATGAAGAAAAAAGACTTTCTGCAATTTTCCCTAGAAAATACGTGTGCTCTTTTGTAATTTCATTCAGGATCACGTACACACTCTTTCGTATTCATTGGAAACGAAATACCAGAGCAAACACACAAAACAAAAACGCCACTCCTTTCCCCCTTTTCTGTCTTGCCCTGTCTGTCGGTTTTGTACCTGGAGGTATGCCTTTATACATTACACTCACTTTTACGTTTACATTCGAAAATGGATAGAGAAAAGTAGAGAGAGAGAGAGAGAGACTGGGAAAAGAAGAAGAAAAAACATTCCAATTTAGGACAGATGTAGCCACTCTCATAATAGCATAACATGACATTGCTACATGACACTTTATGCTTGTTCTTTGAAAGGCATGTTCCTTTTTTATTAAAAGATAAAAAATCTCATTTTTTCAGCACAGCTTTAGCATATACCCGTCGTCTCTCCGTTCTGTTACTGCAGCCCTAGCAACGCATACCTATTGCGTAGTAAAGTGTTCACAAAAAGAAGAGCATATTAGGTAGTGTCGTAGTGGTATTATGACACTTTTTCTTACAACGCAATTTTACCAGCATTTCTTCTGTTTAAAACATGGGTATTTCCGCATCAACTCAACTTGTCCATCAAAACATTTTACGGAAATAGCCACATCGAGAAAGCTTTTATACGACACCACAAATTCTCTTTTCTTGGCTGGTATTATGATTTCTGTTCGGGTTTCATGGCATTTCACACTGCGTACGAGCCTCATAAACATTATGACATGCCTAGCTTAAAATCACGTGTGTAGTTTTATGTTCTGTTGTGAACCAGGTACTGCGTTTTTATTATTACAACAACAATACTGCCACTTCTATATAGTTTCATAAATACTTTTTACTTACTAGCTATACCTATAAAGTGTGCACAAGATGATAATAGGTAAGTAAACATGGGGGAAAGATCATCTACCTATACAATTTTAGTTGTACCAATGCCACCATTGCCACAAAAATGATAATGGCATGAAATATTATGGGAAGAACAGCCACCTCCCAGAAAAGATGCGTTATTGTCATCGTAAGTCGTTTCTCCTTTTTTATTATCTTCTCTCTCGCTCACTTGCTCGTACTTAACAAGAAACAGCGCCAAGATAAATGACTATTCTTCTCCGAGAGCATTGTTACCTTCTCTTTATGTCATCATCCATACAATAGCTCATCTAACCACGTTTGTACACCTTTTTTAAAAGCCTAAAATAATTTTATTTTAACACGCACAGCAAATAATATTTTCTTTACATTTATGTACATAAGACGTCGCTGCAACCTATTCTGCTGATCGCGAAATACTTACATAACAAAATTCTAATGGACCACCACCTCGCTCCTCTCATTTGAGGAAAATGAAAATAAAACGTTTTGTTTACCTAAGCTTATATTTTGTTAAATTTATTACACCAAAAATTATTACTAATTTGCTCTTCAGCGAGTTGGGGAGTTCAGCATGTATATGCAGGAAAAACCTTCATTAAAATTTCACTACAGTGCACCGTGGCGCGACGGAGTGGCGTTAAAGCAATTTCGTTTAGAGTGCCATTCTTAACGGCGTCAGAAAAAATGTCAGTTTTGCAAATTAAGAGTATTTTTCTTGTATGCACAACCTAGAAAAGATGTACCCAATTTTATATCCTTTTCTCACATCATTGTGCTAACTGTGTCCATGTAACAGTGATATAGCGAATTAGCAAAATAAGCAAAGCATACACACGGGGGGGACAAATAATGAAGCTTAACATGACAGGACTACTTATATGCACATGAAGACATGATTCTCTTCTCTACATCTAAAGTTTAATGTAATAATACAACGAGAATAATTTCGCAGCAGCAGAGGGCAGAGACATGATGATTCTTCATCGACGTTAGAGGTGGAGGTACAGATAAGACAACAAGAGATGTGAAGCAGGAGATAAAATATGAGTGAAGGGAGAAGCCACACAGCGCATTGTAGTTGCATGAGCATGCTATACCTTGTTCGTTTGACACTGACGACGATCTGACTAAAGGGACTAGACTAGACTAGATCTGACATCGAATAGTCCATTTTGTTCGTTTGTCTAACTTCAAAAGCAGTGTTTAGCAAGATTTTTTTAGCATCACTGTTGACCATCACACAGTAACAGCTCCAATTCAACTTGTAATCTACAAATGTTCCACCTGGAGTAGGTACTTCCCTCCAAATAGACACAGACCCACATCCATAGTTAAAATGGTAACTTTGGTAACATCTATACCATGTTTCAACATGGTATAGATGAACCGCATGAACCGTTTTGAGTGCTTCAGCTACGACGGCTGCGGTAAGTACCAATGCGACATTGTAGATGGATTGGATCGCACTTTTTGCAGAACTTGAGTCATATTGAGTGAGTGAGAAAGATTAAAGGAACACAATCAACCGGCCAAGAAGGGCGTCGTCCAGTTCTTTTTCATTACATTATACGCCAGTCAGTTTGCACCAGTTTACTTTTTATTGCAGCGTAACACGCCGTTGTCGTGTCGTGGCTGAATGGTAACAATGTTAAAATGAAAATATAACAGTCTGGCTATTTAACAAAGGTGCTGCGGACGGCTACAGAGGAAGAAGTAAACTACTAGCAAAAATCATCCTTTTTATATCATCCTGTACGCTTGGATGGGTTAACTTCACAAAACGCTTTGATGGCTGTAGACTTAGGATTGTATCTACAGCAAGATCCGTGCATCCATACACCACCAGAAAATAGCAATTACCATTGAACAGTGGGACACCCCTCTCTCCATTATCTTGTGACATAAATCTATCCTTTTTGACATCTATTCCGTCAGTCATTCTCCATCAGCATCATCTCCGTCATCATCCTCGGCAGCATCATTGTATACAGTCTACTTTTAAACACCAGTCTTACTACTACTATGCAACTAGACGATTTACATTGATCATTATTTCCTTGTCGCGTAGCACATCACGTGCACTTGTTTGTAAATGTATGTCACTGTCACACAAAAACTCCTCACGTGCATGTTTTTTCTTTCGTTTTGTTCCTCTGTACTTTTTTTCTTTTCTTGCTGTTGCCGAGTACATTTCAAGTTGAATGTCAAGAACGCACTCACCGATACTCTTAAAATCTAATTTTGATTTTTCCTCTTTACCTCTTCTTACTTACCCTTTACCGAATTTGCTTCAGTGTCTATGCCCAATTTGGGAAAATATTAAAAATATACGAGATCTTTGTTCCTACTCCTACAGACCCCTACATGTTACGTCTTCTCAGCATATTACGTTAGATTTTCACACAAAAAGTTGTTTCCATATATGGGCGTCACAGATGAATTTTTCTATTTTCTTCTCCTTGCCTGCTTCTATCTGTCACAGACAAACACGCCAGTTGTCAGTATAATCATAATCGTTATTACAACGATGATGACTCTAAATGATGATGATTAGAAAGAAGATGATTATAATGATTAATACGCTCCAGAGAGACTACCAATTACGGAGGACAATAGGAAAAAAATCTTATTTCTCTCGGTTTATATAAACCACCATGCAGAACTCACATTTTATTCACGTTTTATTATTTATTTTAAAAGGAACTATTTTTTCTTCCAACGCAGCGCGAACAATGATATTTCAAAAGAAGAAGGCGAAAGAAAGAATATCTTGAATTTTTATGAAAAAGGTATATAATGTCATATATAAACATCCTGTTCCTTTCCTGTGAGACTCAAGCATTACCATTTTAACTTGGCTCGTTGACATTTACACAACGATCCGTGTTCTTAAAGAAAACGGACTATTATTTTAAAGTACAGTTATACAAAGTACATAAAACACTCCCGGAACGCAGAAATAAAAACACATACAGCAACAACAATTTAGCTCATTTGGCTGACTACGCGACGGATTATTTCTTTATTTCCATGACAAACGATACCGAGAATCGTGGATAATTACGCAGATCCCACTACCCCTTATAACGGTCTTCATTTTAAACAAATAGATAATAGCATTTGGTAGGACGGCCTGAGATGGTAATTTACATGGTGAGAGGACAAATACTGCGTAGATTTAGCCAAAAAAGGTTACGAACTTATGGCTCTCAAAAACTAATCTTCGCCAACAATGCCAAAGAAAATGGTGACAGAGGAAAAATTGGCCCTAGTTTCCCACTTTTTCTCGTGCTTTGAAAAGGAATTTTTCTTGGTGTTGTTATGCCTAGCAAAAAAGTATATATCAACAGCACAGGAACCGGAACTAGGAAAAAAGGCAAAAGCAACAACAATAGAGAATGGGAACAAGCAGTAGCAGCAAAGAAGAATGTTTCCAAAAGAAAACAAATGCTACATAAGAAAATACTTTTGCTCCACCCTTTCACCATCGTCATCTTCGTAACAAGTTAAAAAAGTCAAAAAATTCTTGCCCCAGAAAAGAAGCAAGATTTTAGTAAGGTTGTAAGTTTTACACTATACTTTTCCTTTGCTTCCCTCATTCTTCCTTCTTTCTCTTTGTATTCGTGTTCTAGACTTCGCGTAGATAGGACAAAAAAGCCTTCCTGAAGAGACGACTAAAAATGTACGTAATATTTGATGTTCATGTACACCCTCAGTCTAACACAGGTTCAAAACTTGTGCTTTCATCTCTTCTATTTATTCACTTTCACTTCAACTGGGCAGCTTTCTCCCAAAATCTCTCACCTCTTGTGTAACCATTCATATAGAATGAAGCACGTATTAAAAACCCGCATGATGCCACTTTCTTCAAGAAACTACCAGAAAATGATCAATAAACCTGAAGAGCTCATCGTGAGATCAAAACACAAAAAAGCACAAAGAATACGAAAAAATCATTGGTTACTTTATCACTTTTACACAGCATGTGTGATATGTTATCCCAATGTCTCTCAGCCAGAGTGCCAATATCATAGTCGTCATTTAAAACTCAAGACAGATTTTGTAACTTAACTTGGCTGTTGATGCTGTTGCTCACTTACTATTCGATATATAAAGCATCATCGTAGGAATTGCGTACTCATTCTAATTTTATTGTAGCTTCAGGGATGTACTAAAATAATGTCATGTCATTTTTCATTTACATGCTTACAAATGTTAAATGCTGTTACTCAATAGCTGAAACTAGTGTAACAAAAATGGACATGACAGATCAATTCTAAAATTAAACTAGAACGTAAAACAAGGAGAATTCACACGGACATTTTCTTTTGTATTTGGACTACAACTACGTTAGCATATGTTCAAATTCTGTGTTTATTTTAGACTGGTAGAAGATGCGAGCATTAATGCGACTGCCACAAAATTTGTCAGAAAGTGCAACCCTATTCGAAGAACCTGATCAAAATCCCCGAATTTTTTATGACTATTGTGCTGTGTCATGGAGACTTTGTGACTCCTGGCTTGGCCAACACTAACGAAAACGCAATAACAGATACAAGAAAAACAAATATTCTACAATTTTATGTGCGCATCCTTGAGCCCACTAAACATATCACATACTCGTATTACGTATCTCAAAGAGTTTGTTTGTAAAAGCTCAAGTCATCCTACATTGCTTGTATTACGCTGTCCCAAGAATTGGTACGGAAATGTCGTTTGAGCTGTTGTGATATTTTTATACAGTTCCCCATGAGATTTTTTTCATTTCAGCTCCAATCACTCACACTATACTCCTTGATCGCTTTCTGCTGATATCGTTGCTACGTCCTCGCTTCGTATTTGCACACTCCAGTTCTGCCAATAAAACGGGTTTATTATTACATTTTGTCCCATAATATCAACCTACCAAAAACCGACCAAACCAGCAGAGAACAAGACCAACCACCGTTTGCCACTAAACTTGTTACAACATTTCATCTCAGATGTACATTTTTTGTCTATCATGTCGTTGTGACGGTTTTTTTGTTTTATGCCAACAAATTGTAGCAACCAGCAGTATTGATTCCTTCCTTATATCATCCATCCACCATCACGGCGTAAAAAACAATCAATGATTTTTTTGCCCTGCCCAACATAAGTTTCATCTTTCTAAACCCCTTCCCAAACCCTTTTGCTCGTGTTCACACAGTTCACACAAAGAAACTTAATATAACATATAGCAAACTGCTTTCAGCAAAAAACTGATCGACCGACAACTGTTGTGCTTACCGTGTTACGTTATAACAGCACGCAGTCAAGCTATCTTGCAGCTCAAAACTTTAGCATCTTAAAAGCTTTTTGGAGTCAGTAGCAGCAGCGGCAGAAAAAAAGGAAGACTCAGGAAGTAGGAAATTATAAGAGCAAAGCTGAACCAATGAATACCTTCCTATACAAATAGGCACGTGTATACAAAACGAAGTTACCAATACATTTTTTGGGAGCTAGCAAAAACCTGTTTTTACATCTCCATCTCGAAAAACTCTCGCTTTTATTACTTGCAAGCTACTGATGCTGGAATATATTTTTGTTTTAAAATTGTTGTAGTGTAGTGTAGAGAGAGAGAGCTGGGACATGGAAAGATTTTTAAAAACTGGGTCATCATCCTCCTCCTCCTCCCGATTACAACATTGAGGCCAGCAACCAAACAAGAGGAGAAAAAGTGGTTCCGCACAAATGGCAATCGTGTGCTAAGCCATGGAAGAACTAGTTTTTACAGCGTCTCTTCTCTCCAACAACAGCTACTACTACTACTTCCACAGGGAACCGGCTCAGCTGTCTGTTTTCAATTTCGCTGAAAGGAAAAAAACCCATTCGGGCATGCTGATGATGATGATTAGGATGAAATAGTTGTTAGTAAAGCTCTTTAACTTTTCATCCCACACACACAGAAGTGTAACAACAAAAATGTATACTACAACATGCATGAAAGTTAAAAACACAGATGAACTTTAGGTAAGAACCTGCGACAAATAATATATTGGTAAAGTGTTCGTAAGTAAAAAGGAAGGAAGGAACAACGCAGTATACATTTTTACTCAGGATGTAAACGCACAAACAGGGAAAGACGAAACATGTGTGTGGCCTACTGGTCTGCTCTTAAAATGATCCTCCTCCACATTACAAAAAAGGATTTGTTTCTACTTACCTACTTTTCCCTCTCGAGATGTGTCTTTGCTAAAAAGCCAAAGTGAAAGGACTAAAGGAGTCAAGTACATCTAAAAAGTATTTCATAATGTGGTGTGCGTTACAAAGTGCGTACAAGCTATATAGCTTTGATGTCCCTGTGAGAAAGCAGCACACTCTCAGAGTAGCAATAACTGTAACAATTACCTTATCTTTATGACCGTGTAATATTTTATTGTCAAGTGAATTTTCTATGGAGCGAGAAGCACGAGCTCAAAGGTGAATAATGCCACAACCGGAGGAAGATGACAACGACGACGGTTGTGCAAAAATTCAAAAGAAAAAGAAGGAAGATTTACCATTTACCTCCCGTATGTATAATAAGAGGTTCGTCGTCAAAAATATTTAAACACTTTACTACATTTTGAAATGCATACGCATAAGCCAACAGTTTCCTTCGAATCGAACAAATTGAGCACACTGCGAGTACCGTGAGCACTTTAGAACAGGAATCTAATAAATCCGAATTTAATGCAACGGAATACTTTGTTGTATCTTGCTATATCCGTTAACATAGTAGTTTGTGTGAAGTTAAAGCACGTAATGTGGTTCGTAGCAAACGAATAATATATAAATGGAATAAATTAGTGTACATCAGCGAAATAGTACAATACACCGCAGGATGAGTATCAGGAAGAACGGCGATGATGACATTTTATCGTGATCCACCATCTGAACAACAAAGAAAGGATAACACCGTCGCGCCACGGTGTTGTGGTGAAACTGAATCGGCTGACACAGAGAAAGAAAATTGGATATTTTAGCGACTTCATTTTTTTGCTACCAAGAAACCGATTACGATAAGCATTTTTGTAGGTCACATACCCATCCTATTACCGCCCCATCATTATCCCCAAGCCATATTATTGTACTCCACCACCAGCGCAGCGTGAGATACTAGAGAGAAGCCCCATTCCACGAGAACCAATTGTACACATTTACAATATTAACGTATTTATTTTTATACGATAATAAGAAAAAAGTGATAGTGGGAGAGGGGAGCAGCCGTAACAGACGCACATGTAAGCTTTGGAAATGAAATCAGTTTTGCAGGAAAAATTAAATGGTTCCAGGGCGAAGGGGAAAGAAAAACAAAAAGTTTTTTGGTTGGGGATTTGGAATACAAAATAAAATGGCATGTGTGTTGGGTTATTCGGAACGATGAACGAAGGAACGTGATCTCTCTACATAATTTCGATATTTACCAGCAAACAAATACAAGCAATTTCAAGTAGGCACATAGAAAACAAATTGCCCATAAAAATAACCAGTGGTAGTTCTGTTTTACGAAAAGTACCTTTTGCGTGGAAAAGTCAACAGAGGAAAGCAGGCGGAAGATGGCAAATAGGGGGAGAGGCGAAAGAAAAAAAAGTATTTTTCCCTTCATTTCAACTTTGGATTTCATCAATTATTATTATTATTCCTCCGGTGCTGCGCGAAACGCGGCACGGCCCTTCTGAATTATAAAAACTTGAGTTTTCTGTGTACCATACCATATCCCTGCAAGGCAGGTTAGGTTAGCTATAAACCAGAAAACTAGAAAGATGGATGAACGTCGTGAAAGAGTTAAAAGAAAGACGAAATACGAAGTATAGGATCGCATCTCCAAAACTGTTTCATTATGCATGCCTGCCTGCCTTACTTTACTTCCTGCCTATTCCTTTGCTACTGTAAACTTGACGTGCACTCTGCTCCGTTTTCCTCTTTTTATAGGCAGATCGCAAAACTCCTACAAGTTAGCGCGTGTAGCCTAGATAATTCAAACAGATAGACAGTCAGACAGAGAGAAAGGGAGAGCAGTCAGGATGAATAGATCAAGTCTGTCTGACTGCTTATAAAGGTGGCTGTGAAATTGCAGTTTATTCTGCTTTATTATTGCTTTTCGCGAATACGTACGAGTTTCCTTACTTTTACTCCTACTCCCCCAAACTGTCTTACACCACGAGAGAACGACGCTGAACGGGAAAATATCGTTGGGATGGAAGGAGAGAGAAAAAAAACAAAAAGATGGATGAAAGTTTGTAAACTAATTGACGATTTTGAGGTAGACATGGGGTAAAGTTTACACTATAAAATATTGCCTCTTGCTCTTGTTACGATTATTTGATACAATTTTTTATGATTTTTTTAGATGCTTCTGCTTCAATTGAGGTACCCTATCTTCGCGGTTGTCCAAGACATTTTGCAGTTATATGGCCACTATTATTGTGAAACTTTGCTCGAATACAATGCAGTAAAGTCCATGATATCAGCTTCAGGTACTAGAGTTCGAGTGCTCAGCCAACAGAGTTTAGAGGTATAAATAAATTGCGACAGAAATAAAAAGCCCAGAGCAAAATCAAGTGTATTTGAGAACATACAGTATATTTACCTTCTCTAATGTACTCGAACAACAACGGCCAACAAAGAAAATCGAATTGTAAAAGTCAAATGGTATCTGCTTCCCTTCCCTCTCGTTTCAGTTATACTCTTTCCTCCGTCCTAATACCTACTTTTCCACTTCCTTTCTTATCTGTCTTGAAAAAATAACAAGCTGTGGGCGGAACGGAGTTTTTCCTCCTTGGCCTAGCAAAGTAACATGCAGATATTAAAACACCTGAGATTACCATATTGTATATGAGGACATGCTATGATTACATTAGACTTGGTCGATACTCATTCTCTCTTTGTAATGCCAAATGCGGGTGGATGCAGCCGGAATCACAGCCTACATACATGTCATTACATATCACGTCACGTTATTGTTATAATGCTCTTGTTGGTTTTAGCTTTTCATTTCTGGGATGGAGTTATGGGCGGTGGTGGTGGAGGAAATTGAACATAAAGTAAATTAGCTCTTGAATCTATATTTCGTTGCTACGGCAGAATTTTTTTCTTTTCAAATCGTGTTCACAGAAAATAATGATCATCTTATGGGACGAGATCAAAACGAAAATACATTCAATAGTTTCCTGGCTGATCATCTTCCACCAGCGAAACGGCCGCACTATCTATCTACAATACGTCTACATTGTCATAGACCATCTTCAGCACCACATTTCATGTCACCTTCTCGACAGTAAACAAAATAATAACAGCAATTTTGCAAATGGACTGACAGAGATGTAAAGTCAGACACGTTGTTAGGTATTCCTCTTTGTTTGCCCACGAATCAGTGGGAAGTTTGCGTTCCGTTTGTTGGGTAGAAGTCAACACACTGCGTGTAATTGGCGTATATAAATGAAATGAATAAATAATTTACCTCTTAAACCTCATGGTTGCAGATGTTGAGAAAAATGCAGTATCTCTCTAAAGAAGATTCTTTATGCATCATGACTTATGGAATGGTAAAATGACTGCAAAAAGGAGAGGTGGATGGACGCTTGTATGTCCTCACGACAAACAAACATGATAGAAAAGTGATGATGACGATGACGACTAAAATGATGACAGGATAATTGTTATTAAACGCAACCTGAGCCAGCCCGTCCTGCCAAGAACAACTTTGCTACAACGACGACTGTTCTTGACGATGATGACATAACTGCCCTCTACATAATTTACAAATTATGTATGCAAGTGGGACGTCAGCATTCTGCGGTACGAATAACCACACACAATTTTCAACAAAAATTTACAACGCTTAAAACTGTTCTTCCTCCCTTTTCCGTAGATTTTATATTACGTGACGGTAAATCTGCTGAAATATCAACAAGAATCAGCCAAAGAAACAACCAACCATTTGTACTAACGACGATCACATCATGGCGACGACGACGCACTGGTGGGCCTAAATTTGCTGCTTCCTTGCGAAATGAAACGTCGAGATTCCTCGGTATTAGAAGATGGAATGGATGGGTTAATGACTGCTTGACTGATTCACTATCATCTCCGTGTTGCCATGATCATTTTTATCGTCTAATCATCTTCAATGTCCGGATATGTGGCGCATCAGCGGCATCAACATTATGTCATCAAAACCCAGCATGAACTTTGAACAGCGGCGCGCTTTTAGTTACGTTTTGTTCAACGCAATTATAATAAAGCGTATACTGCAACGTGTCACGTTTTTGTTGCCTCGTCGTTCGTTCTAGTTAATAATAGAGATGCGGATTAAAATCGCTGGGTCCTTCTCGAACTATTCTGGCGAGTCCTACAAAATCACAGCATTGACCCTGTGGTTGTTTCCCCCTTTTACGTCCTTCTGTGCGAGTTTCTCATGAGTTGAGTTCATGTCGTATTTGTGTATACCTGCCTCTCTGTTTTATTCAACGAGATAACTAACAATAAGATTCTTTTAANGGTTGTTTCCCCCTTTTACGTCCTTCTGTGCGAGTTTCTCATGAGTTGAGTTCATGTCGTATTTGTGTATACCTGCCTCTCTGTTTTATTCAACGAGATAACTAACAATAAGATTCTTTTAACTTTTTCCTCGTTTCATCGCATGATTATCATTAACTCGGTTGATCTTCTTTCCTTATCTGATTGAACTATTATTCGCTGTCGAGTACCTGTGTATTAAATTCACGAAATTGTGATAAGGCACGAAAACGAAATTCTGAAAAGAACCAAGGAACCCACATGCAAAATACATCTATTTTATCGCTGGCTTCTGATTAGATAGGTATCTTCTTTCCTTATCTGATTGAACTATTATTCGCTGTCGAGTACCTGTGTATTAAATTCACGAAATTGTGATAAGGCACGAAAACGAAATTCTGAAAAGAACCAAGGAACCCATATGCAAAATACATCTATTTTATCGCTGGCTTCTGATTAGATAGGCAGATTTTCTTTCTTGTTAGAGGACGTCGTTTTCTTGTCTGCCAGCTTACGGGGTAATAATGATGGACATAAAAATTGCCTGCTCGTCATCTTCATCCTCGACGAATATCTCAGTCAGTCGTCAGTTCCGACATAAATCAATATAGCCGCAATTTCCCTTCTTCCTCTCTCTCTCTCTCTCTCTCTCTCTTTCTCTCCCTCCTTACAAAATAGAGTTTACTGTGAATGTTTGCGTCAAGCAATCCCTGCGTAAAATCGTTTGAATCAGTGTGGAGCAGTCACTGCTGTATCTGCATTTATTTTATACCAGGAAGCGTGTTAAGCTAAGAAAGCAAAAACTCTCGGAATAATAAAACATCATGCGCTTCCTCTCATCCTCTTCATCATCCAAATCATTTCCACTCATCCACCATCAACGCCACCGTCAATAACGCCAATAATAAGTCTAAGAACCTCGCATCCTCAATGACTGCGTGCCTGCACGTCTTAGATTCTCTAGTTTCCCGGAAATTTTGTCGTTCAAGAGATGAATATTTTTATTTCATACAAAAGCAAAGGTTCAGTTCTGCGTATGGCAAGATATGATGGTAGTCTTTTGAAAAGGCTGTAAGCTTATTTATGCCAAAACTATCAAGAAAATGAATATTTCAATTCAATTTTTATCAGCATCCATTTTCTTCCATCTTATTTGAGAAGCTAGCAAGATAGAGAATCCTTCTGGTGCTCCGCATACTATTACCAATCAGGCAAAGAGCCCCTGCTCTGCCGTGAACCTCTAAAATCACACCGAATCCTACTCACGCACAAACAGAAAATAAAATAAGAAAGAAGATGATGTGTTTGTAGGTACATATAAGTATATCAGACACGTGTGTTGCTGAGATTGAACCAGAATAAAAAGGCAGAGCTATAGTTAGTCAAGTGAAAATACACAATACTGCTTGCTTCTTATTATTTGGAAATGATTTTGGAGGCTGCTAGTGTGTCCCACTGTCACTACTGCCGTTCAGGTTTGAATATGCCAGAAATCTAAGAAGGCGTAGTCCTGAAAATCAAATCTCCTCTGCGGCTGATAACTGTAATAATAATAATATGTAGGAATTTCATAAAATATGTGTGAGTCTGCACGCTTTTGTTCAGATGAACAAAGGATAGAATAGGCATTATAGGTTCAGTGAGGCTTGAAAGTAGAGAGAGGGAAATAAAACTTTTGCTTGGCTCGTCTCTCAAGCACACAAAACTGGATACAAAAAAGATATTTCCGAAAAGAGCTAGTTGCCTGTGAGAGGACAACTCAAAATTTTCTCTTTCTTTCTCTCTCTCTCTCTCTCTCTCTCTCTTTCTGAAGTTTCCTGAGCGTTGCTCACACTGACGAAGTACACAATGGCTACTGCTACAAACGATTACATTACTGCTACTACCATTCACACACACAATGTGTTTCAAATGACTTCCACATGAGTGGACCACTTTTGTAGCAATTTTCTGTGCATGTATGTATGTCTGTAGTGGCGGGGGTGAGCTTGTGAGTGGGAGTAACAAGAGATCTGGAAAACTACTAGAGGTATCACAACGGCTCTTAAATCCCCCACCAAAAGTGTAACAGAGAGTGGTACGGCAGCAAACGGAGAAGCTTGAATTGTCATTGTCGTATTATTACATGTAGAAGCCCAGAAGCAAAAAGGACGATCATAATGATGCTGATAATATGGAGGTTTAGTAAGCAGAGTCAGCAACATCAGCAGCAGCCAGTGAATTTGAAGAAGCCATCCTAACATCCACCTTTTTGCGATTATTGCTGCTCAAGAAGTATCTGGAAATGTGAACAATTCTCGTCACGATGATGATGATTAGGAATAAAAACGCATTTTTTTCTCTGAGAAAATTGAGTGGGTTGGTTCAAGTAGAAGGGATAAAGCGTTCCTACTCTGTGACATCCATCCACTGCTGTGCTTCTTCATTTACATATTATTTTGCTCCCACAAAAGCACTTGTCAGCAGGGACTGTCAGTAAATAGTCGGGGTAAATAAAAACTTGTATCAAATAAAACATTCTACCCGAACAAAGTCCTTAATGTTTCTGGTTGATTCTGAACACTTGCACATTGGATATCATCAAGTAAATTATTCCATGAATCTGAATCTGGGATCAGCATTAGCAAACCTTGTTTATCCACCAGGAACTACATTACTTCCACTATAGTTAGTCGATGGTTTTTTATGGGAGCAACCTTGGTACTTGCTGTTTTAGCAGCAGAAAAAAACACGAATAATTCAATATTCATCTCATCATATAATAATTCGTGGTAGGAAGATGCCCACACATTTTGTACGTTGAAAAATGTGTGGCGATAGTCTCCTCATAATAATGAAGATGGATGATGAATTGATTTCTTGAGCCAAGTTATTGCCTCACCTTTCAACGTTCTCATCGCTCATGCATGTAACGACTTGTTGTTAAAGCTTAACTTGGATACCTATAACTGCCCAGAGTTTATGTCTGCTGTGCAATTTTGTTTAGCCTCGAAATCAATAACGACACAAAATAGCAAAACACCGTGCTGCTGATGATGATGACAATGATGGTAATTGCCCATTATGATAATATTTACCTTAACGCTTTGTTGAATTTGTTCCTATTCTGCATATCATCATTTTGGTGTACTGCACAATGCGTGTTCAACTGCCGACCTTCGATTTTCATTTTCTACCCATTACATCATCATATACATCGCATCACATCGTTAATCGGTCAGTAGTATGGTGTTTAGGAATAAATAGATCTACCTGCTTGAGGACCACTCTGGCAGATACGCTCAGTTGAAAAGTCTAATTGGGAAAACTTAATATTTCGTATGTTTGCATAATATGTTAATGAAGCTTGCTCAAGATGATCAGCGCGCAACGCATCATACGTGCTCCCTCACAGTCAACAGTTGATTACCCATCTTTCATTGTGTTCCCGATACATGGACAGAGTGACGGTGATGGTGAGTAGGCTGGTGTTGGTCATACATATAGAATGATGACGTACCTTTTCCACTGAGAATGCAAACATTTTCAAATCTATATGCACATGGATACTCACTTTTTGCTGGGTTCTCTCTCAGGATTACCATCATCATATTAGAATGTACACGAATTTGTATTTGGCCACCACTGTCTACCAATAAGTTATGTTTTAATCCTTTCCCTCTTGGAAAATGTTAAAAAGGATGACTCAAAGGGAGTGAGTTGATCTGTGGCGTATTCTATTATTCACATAAAATATATGCTGAGAAAGGCGGGTTCTGTTGCATGTTTTCCATGTTACGTAAGTGCAAAAGATAAAAAAATATACTCAGGTATTAACAGAACACAAAAGTGTCATATAGCATGCAAAAGCCGTCGTCCCACAGGTGGTGGGATGACCATTGTTGTATGTAGAGTGTGTATTCTCATAAATAATTTTAATTGCTTTTTCTCTTGCAACCAGCCAGCACCATGTAAGATTGGCAAGGACAGAAAAGAGAAGAAGATTAGATTGTCACGCTATCCGTTGTATCATATCTTCTGCGAGAGACGAGGATATACTGAAGAAAAAAGACGCAGCATGACAACTTTTTTTTACCATTTCGTGAAAACGGGCGTGTGAAATGTATTGGTATATAGCAAAGCGAAGCAAGCTGATTGTAGCGCATTTTTGAGGTTACTTACGCCTCCGACAAGGAAAATGGGCAAGGATGATGATATAATTGCTTACCTGTAATCAACAAAAACAACATTCACATTAGTACATTTGCCTAAAAGTTTTAATGTTCCAGAAAGAGTAAATAAAAAGATTTTTGAAAGTGCGTTAGCTACAGGACATGAAATTACCCGGGTACGGAATGCCGAAAACGTGGAAGACTTTTTGTGACAGGAATGGAGAATGATTTGAATTTTTCCGTTCTCATTCCGTCTGCATATGGACGTTTTAAAATACCCTTCCTCTACTTGACTTCACACACGGAACACTCATTTTGTAGAATGTTTAAATGTTAATGCTTATAATCCTTGAATTCTTTCTACAATTTGACGCTAATATCTGACTTGACATAAGATTACAAAATGAATATTTCTGTGACGCAAAGAAGCTTGGCGTAACCATCTCCCATCGGAATGAATATGAGTAAACTGCCTGAATTTATAATAACGTAATTTCCGCTTTTCTATTGAAAAACAACTGAGCATACTTGTACTGCCACCTTTGGATGAATACACAACGATGACAAACATCATCCCATCATCATGTATCTACTTCCACCTGTCGTCTGTGTTGGCTTCTTTTGGTTCATGTAGTGCTAGTGCATTGAACATTCTCACCAACAATTTTCAGTCTTATCAGAATGTTTGTACAAGCCCACCACTGCAATCAACTTTTTGCTTATGCTGACATTTAAGATAGAAACGTGAGTTGTGGGTGGCATTTTTTTTATTTCGATTGCCGTGAACCAAAGAATATGCCTAGACATGCACTTTTACATGTTATCTGACTACGTTTTCATTTATGTGATAAACACGAATACTGAGCTACCTATTTATTTCTGCATTTTAATTTTTCTTCCAAGAAGAACAATTACTATTAGCTTTAACAATTATACTTCGTGATGGATATATTTATTCAAAAGAATATTTGTTGATTTTCGTTACTTCTGACCCATAACTACTTGTACGTTTTGCAAAGAGTCAAATCTTCCTCGATGTTGATTGTCATCAACGTGTTCATGAATCGTGATTCGTGGTTAAACCACTGTAATTATTCTATTACCTCACGACAAATAAACGTTATTACAAAATTACCGTCATAATTCATGTGACTTGTAAGTTAAAGAAGAAGTACAATAAATAAAAAACCGAAATTAGTAATAATTAGAATTGACAAATGATAATGGGTTTTGGAGTTGTGGGAGGTGTGATCGGAGAAGTGAGCTCTTTACCGTGGTTGTGATAGTGACGGCTAAAGAAGACAGGGGAAATAATTTAAGCAAAATGTTCCATTGTATTTAGCAATCTCACACGGAAGCACGGTGGAGTGGCGTGTTTCGTTTGTACCCAATTAAATTCACTTTCAAGAGCAGTGACGATGTAAAAAAAATTTTACTCATTCACTCTACATCGGTGTTGCTAGACAGGCAGGCTGGAACAAACCAGTATACAACCAAACACTACTTTTGTCCAAAATAAGAGGGAGCAGTTCATATAATACGTACTTTATCGCAATCGTCGTCTCTCTTCAAGTTTCTTTTAATAACAATCGTCATTGGGCGGTTGTTTCTGCTTGTAACGGCTATCCATAGAGCGAATCTTTACTCCAATTTGTAATTCAGTTTGTATGCTTTCCAAAAACAGAAAACGCATAAAGTAACCAAATTTATCATAGCGCATCTTCCATTTCTAAATCCTCGAGAAAAGCCATTGTTTTCCACCATCATCAACGTTGCCTTCTTTTGTAACATAAGAGCCTTGATCTTCCCACGTGACGCAGTTACTTCTTGAAGAATATAAATTTGTGTATGGAAATTCAAGCAATTTGCAAAATATGACAGAGATTATGTATATAGCGCACATGTCTAGCAAATACTTCATATTATTATGCATTCTAAATGATTCATGGAACAAGTTTTCCATACATAATATATGATGCGAAAATTCCAAATCAAAAACGTTTAGTCATGCATAATTTGCATCAAAGCCTCTCGCTCATCTTTTAAATGTCAATGGGTGGATCTTGTCCACAGCATTCCCACAAACATGAAGGTAAGGTGGGCTAACAGAATACTTTTTATGTGAGAACTTCAGCGTGATGGCTACAGCAAGACGGAAAAATCATCAAATCAAGAGTTGTCCGGACAGGACAATATAGTCAAAATGTTAAATTTGGTGACGATGATAATGGTCCTCCGTAACTAATTTTTTTTCTACAAGCACTTTGTACATGGACTGAATACATAAAACCGTCAAACAAGATAAATTTTAAATTGAATTCGCTCACACAAATATACAGATATGGCTGTTGACTACCTATACTAGCGATGAAGAGTGGCTGGTACGATTGCATGTTTTTGCTAGTTTATTTTAAATTGGCTTTCCATCAGCAGCGCTTTCGCTATTTTTATGATGATGACAATGATAGGTAATTTCTTGTTTTGGTGTACTCTTGTCTTCTCTCCTGGAGAGGAGTCAGTATAATAAGTTGTTTTGAAAGATGTTATGATGATAATGACAAAGAACATGAGTTTGCGTATTGTGATTTCAGATTGATATTATTGGATTTAAGAGAGCTGCCAAATATGGCATCGCTGAGATTTTAAAAAATATTGTATGTATTGACAATGGGAATGGTAAAAATAATTGCGAAGTGTGAGTTTATTGATAAAGCTGCTACAGAACAGGCCATTAAAAACTTAGTTCTTCTGCCAATAATCAAATTCCGACTTCATTTCCCAACCTTTCTAACTCCGTAGTCTATCTTCCATTTTTCTTATTTCTCCCCCTGGAAAGCTCACATAAAAATGGCTGCACAAAGGTCATCATAATGTCGATGTATTAATATTTAAATTTTCATGGAAGGTCAATATAAAAACTATTTTCACGAACTCATCAGTACACAATTAATTTCACAATGAAATCCCAAAAATAAATATGCCAGCTTATTGGTTCGTTTGGCGTATTGGCAACTCATTTTTCATTATTACACGAATACTATACAATGCCATTTTACACAAAAGCATTCTTCAGTAATCATAACCACCACCAATTCATTGTCACTAAACTGAAGAAAAATACACAATTCTCCTTGCCCAAACCATCATCATCGTCGCTTTTTCTTCATGACCAGACACGCCACCCTTTCTTGTCGTCTTCATCTAGCTCAATCTCTCGCAACCCAAAAATGAGCCCAGGCTTAAAAGGAAATCATTGTTACCATATTAAGATGCAGTAAGAAGAGGACTTTGCCTTACAACAAAGAATCAGCTAGCACTGCCCCACCACCTCTGCTTTAGCATCACTAGCATCCAAAAAAAGAATATTTCAATTTCATTCAAATAGTAGGAAGCAGAAATTCCGCGATATTTTAAATCAGAGACAGACAGGGAAACTACTTGTAATTCTGATAGAATAGTTGCCTGTAAGCATAAACAGTAATTAGCTGACACAATCTAACAATAAAACCTTGTGTGTAAGAACACGTTCCACGACTACTAACACAACGAGTTTGAATTGCCACTATCCAGAGAAATGTGAGAATGTATATATATTTGCAAGGAACATATATTGTATATCAATATATATCAATTTTATCTTATGTGATTAAAATTAATTTAATCAAACCGGCAGCAGTGGACACGAATGTTTTCTGCAGATTTACCCATGACATGATATACTAACGATATCTACATTCAAAGATTTTTAAATGCAGAAACAGAGATATAAAATCAATAGGCTAATAATGTTTTGCCTACATGCCTGCGAATGTTGATGCTTGCACTTCAAAACTGCTGAATCATTCATAAGCTCTTAAAAGAGCAGATCATTTTGTAGTCTAACATATTCTAAAATGTTAATTCATCTTGCCATGTTGGTAAAATAATTAAAGTTTAAGTACACCCCCCTTTTCTCTACGGACATAATCCTCAACTGCAACAAAGCGACATGACGTGTCTTTTATAAACAAGCCTCTAACAACAACGCCTGTTCCGTTGAGATTGTTGTTACTGTTGTACTTGTACAGGCTCGACAGATTGATGACTCGCCGTGTATGGAGAAAAACATTGTGTCGTATTATTAGCCAATCAAATGTATGTTCTTTTGTAACAGAAATGTTCGATTTTAGAAAATAAATTATGCCTGTTTATAACTCCAGTGCAGTGTCGTGTCCTGAACTATTAGTGGAAATCGAATAAGTAATTTACACAGGAATACAATCCCTCACAAAAAGTGAATCCCCAGGGAAAGCCCGAGGACAAATGATTTCGCTCTTATTTGATTTTAACATAATTATTACATTTTTCCATATCTCCATATTTACAAAGTGATACTTGATAGTTTCTAAGAAAGTCAGGCCAACAACGCGCTTTGCAACTGTTAGTACCGTTAGTACTGCAACATAAGTACATATATTTACTGATCGATGCTGCTCAAACTGCTTAGCATATACTTTCAAACCATTTATCGTATAAGACGAGACACGAGAAGTGTTTAATGTTTTCCAATCATAAAAACCAGCAATACAAAAGAGCATATTTAACACTTATAAACAGTGCTTGAATGCATGATCTAGTCGTAGTCCTAGGTGCGACACTAAAAACTCTTTAAAATTCTTCAATTGGCTAATTATTATTTTCTGTCCTTTCGAATCTGGTTGTAAATGCTACAGCGATTCCGCTCGACACTCACAAATTAAATAAGCAAAATGTCTGACAACAAATGATAGATTACCATATATCAGAAAGCAATAGAACATTTCATGACAGAGTTGAATTACCACCGGTGAATTGAGGTATGTTCTTTGCTGAACTCATACACATAGTCAACTGTATAAACCGCGTTGGTACGTATTTCTTTACGCACGAACAACATTATTGGATGCAAACAAGTACTGTTGTATTACAAATTTCTAAAGCACTATCGTACCAGTCGCACCACGGTTGAATATGGGCTACTTCGGCACGATACAAGTAATTAAAATTGCGCGTTGTTGACTTATCTAATGTTTACCTTTAGCTTATAACGAAGAATGCAAAGTAGGTAGTAACATTTTATAAATGCATACTTTGTGCTATTTCCCATCATCGTTTTGTGTAAGAAAACAACTGTTTCAAACAATTGTTTTTAGTTTCTCTTGTTCGTCATCCTTATGGGAATAGACATAAGTTTCAATCTCGTTTTCTTTTCCATTTTTCCTTTTGATTACACGAAGTGTTCCTCCAGATGTACTCCTCTTTGCATTTTACACCACATGCTACTACTATACTCACTCTGTCTATCTCCTTCCGCTTTTGGTTTGTTGCGCCGCTCTGTAACTCACTTCTCGTGTTTCTGTGAATGCAAAAATGACATAAAAGCGTGTCGCCTTCCTTCCAAAATGTAATCAAGCTAATGGACAAGTAATGACAGGGGATGCGGTTGCCGTTGTTAAGAAAAAGGTGGAGAAAATAACATTAACATTTTTTATATGACAATGACAAGTCGCGCTTCTGTGCACACTTCCTACATAAGACGCCAAGACCAAATTACTTCGCCAGCGGTAAAGAAAATGCATGTCGTAGAAAGGGCTGTTGGTGTGACTCGCTGGAGTGGAAAGTAAATACCTACTACCTGTACACACTGGCAATTTAGACAACTCTTTCATCACGGTCCGGACGCATGTTTAAATTAGTGTTTTGTACCCTTCACAGAAATAAGTAACACCATTGTTGTCGTAATCATTATCATGAAAAAATACGGTCATGCTGTTGAAAAGAATGAAATAAATTCTTGACTACAAAACTGAAAATGGGAACACGATGAAGCGTAGGTACAAACGTGAACACTAACATAATTCAGAAATATGAAAAAAATGAGAAAAGTGGGTCGTTCCCTGTAAGATGCAAAGTTTTTCAGTTTCAATGGAACGACAACTTATGCAAGTTTGATGACGGTAATTACTGTTAATATAATTTAATTCTGAAAACATATATGTGTACACTTTCATTGAAACAAAGTTCATCTTAAACTTAACCTTCACTAAACTTCTGATGCCTAGAGTAGAATAAATAAAACAGTACTTTCTACCGCAATATTATCGATGATTTATCATCTTCATACACCAGAGTATTGCGTCGTTGCGGTTTTTTTTCGTCGTCGGTATATAATCATCATTATCTTTTTTAAGCTATCATCGTCATCATTCTCCACTCTTCCCTGTCCTCTCACATTAAAACGTTATTTAATACGTAAATTATCCAAGAAAGGAAAAACAATAGTCAATTACGTGGTTACCAGAATGATAGCGCTGAACACCACCCTGAACAAAATAAATAGAATACATTACAAGACTACTGCTACCTTTACTCACAATAAAAAAAACTAAACGGTCCATGCGAACATTACTGCTAGAATGAAATCAGATAGTGAGGGGATGAAAACAGGGATGGGAAGGTAAAGTAAAGAATGAAGACATGTCTACACAATTAGGAGTCTAGTCAGGCATCCCACTAATTTCTTTTATAAAAGAATGGAAAGAGAGGAGTAAATGAACTCAGAGAGACAATACAACGACAGATATAAAGATGAACTGAAGTGAAAAAACCAAGATGTTTACTTACAAATTTTTAAATACTGTAACTCCACCAGAGACACTTAATCAAATTGAAAAAGGTCACTGCATTGTCGTTAATTATTGTTTTCATCATTAAGCTTAAGAATTATACTCAGAGAAGCACCTGCAGAACATATAAACTGTAAACGTATTCCGAAAAGAGAAAAATACCCACGCTGACACGTATGAGTATACTTCTTCTTTTTCGTCAACATTGCTGCCTATTGATTTGCTCAAGACTTATAGAATACTAATGTAATTTGCTAAGAAATTGAGTGGTCTTATTCAAGGAACCCCTTAATTGATTTTTCAGTCAGTGAAACTAAAACTTTCGATCCCACTATTAATTCCTCCCTGCAGCTTTCACACCGTCACCCATTGTCGTCGTACTACAGATAAATTACTAGTAATCATTGGTTTATCAAGTAAATTATTAGTATCATGATCACGAAGTAGCCATTACCTGTGTTCTAAATAATTGTTGTGTGGTACAATTAGCCTACATAACGTTAACGCCATACAATTACAGTAATAGCAAAGTTAATTCCAACTGCACCATTAGCAATCCATTAGAGAAAATATCACACGATCGCCATAATTATTATATAATACATATGAATTATTCTGAAGACTAAAAGAAAAGTACGTTAGGGGGGGGGGGGCTTGGCATAGCCCAAATTACAATAGTATGTGAATGTATTGGTATTAGGTAAACACAGTGTCCCCTAATTATATCACTAGTTTATTACAATTTATTACTGTCAACTCATAATTCGTGATCAGCAATTTTTCTGTCTTTGATAATTAAATAATTATATTTTCATGATAGCGCATCGTACAATTATGTTAAATAATTGCATTAAAATGTTTTCCATGGGTGGTAGTATTATCTAACAAAAGGTAGTGCTCATTCGGCAGCGGAGAACGACAATGACCATCATGTGTGGCATGTTTAATTAATGGCATGTGACATCGCCAATTCTTCTAAAGAATTGTTTACCTACTTCATAGCTTACATATTACATACTTGTCAAATTGGGTATGCTGTGTCTTTTGTGCCGTTGTCATTCATCGTATTACTCACGGTATCACCGTTCCGCGCAGCAGACAGAGAATGACAGACCAAGTGATGTACAGCAAGTTTGTTCACACACAACAGTGACACAATTAATTATAGAACCATCAAGTTGTGAATGAATGGAATTTGGCTTAGTATAAAGTGTAAACATGTACTTGTCTGTGTAAAAAAAATATTCAAAACATTTCCATGTAACAGTGACTAATTTTAAACCAATGTGAATATGAGTTCGGTTAGTTCGGTTACAATACATATGCATAATTACATCAGAATAATGCTTTCTGAAAAACGGTCTTGTATAAGACTGACATTTCTCACATTTATAAATGTTAACTTTTCGTACGCATGCATTGACAGTCTATTATTGTTACTACATTGATTTGGGATAACCCTATATTTGGAGTATAAGTGCCAAGATATGGTGGGGTCAAAGTTTATCCACGTTATTACAACATGGATATTACGTTCTTAAATAAGAGATTATTAAGTTATTAAGAATAAGTTATTCTAGTTACTCAAGTCGAATCGTTGTGCCTCGCTTGTAGACTTGCTCAATTACCAAGAATTTACTTATCCTTTACAAACGACCGGATTAGTAGATAAGCACTTTAAGTTACATTTAATCGCCGTATTGCTTGTTCATACAGGTGTGCCCTTTTGGTACATTAGAATCCATGATGCAATATATGTAAGGACGTATTTACATTGATTTGAAAATTGTATTTACATTTCAGCAAGAATAGAGTTATTTATGCAATAAGATGTATGCTTGGACCCTGATTTCTCCTGTTTGCATGTCGTCGTTCTTACCTAGCATAAACGGAACGGAAGCGGAATCAATGAGGTTACATAACCGGCTATGTTCTTTTCGACGCCTGTCAGTTCTCCGACTTTTTTGATCCATAGAAAAGGGTTGGCTTAATGAGATAATTTTTTGGGTGATGTCGGTTATCCGACTAAATTTGTG
>JAHZNE010000917.1:0-16679 GCA_027744055.1 Callyntrura sp. NNG-2020 | reverse complement strand
AACTCTCCGCGTTGGCATCGCCGTCTGGGCACACGTGTACGCGAGCGTGTTGTGGCAGTTTGGGGAAAAAGTAATTTGTTACAATTTATTGTGCTGTCTTGCAGACTCATTCTCAAACAATGGGAATAAGGACCGAGGAGTGTTAAAGAACCAGCCACAGCATCACCATCATCATCGTGGGAAGAGCATCACGTTTCAGGAAGATTCGACGAAGAGCACGACCCCGAAAGATCTACTGCTTCTCACGACCAGTGAGTCTGAAGACGACGAGGAACTTTGCGAGCACAAGTCGCTGATCGATATGAATCATTCACAGACGACCATTTTGGATGAGTCATCGTCCGGGAAGGGGGATAAGTATAGTATGAGTCTGATGGATGATGAGGACAGAGGCTTTGACAGCTTTCTGGATGAGTCGGAGAATATCTCGGGGGAGAGTAAGGGGGAGAGTCCAGCGTCGTTTAGGACGGAAAATATGCGGAATCAGCGGACGTTTTCCCAAACGACGCAGGATGTGCCGCATGAGCAGTTGAAGAAGAAGGCGTCGAGCGTGCTCGACTTGATCAATTCGGAAATATCGGATTTACATATGCGGGAGTTGGAACTGAAAAAGTTGCATAGTCCCCAGCCCCCCAAGAATGGGGAGAAGGGGTTGTTGAATGACGGGTCGGCGGAGGAGTTTGAGGATGGGAGTTCGGGAGAGGATGACTTTTCGGATTCGGCGATAGAGTATGATGGGTTTACGACGAATGGGTCGCACTCTTCGGGGCAGGTGTCGCCGTCGGAGAATATGAATGAGATGATAAGCCAGCAAGATGAGATACAACCCCCGCAGCCGAGGAAGCCGAGGGAGGGTGTCAGGGGGGGTACGCCGCAGAGACTGGCGCTTGGAGATGGGGACGAAAATGAGGAGGACGAGGAGGAGGAGGAAACTAGAAGGGATAAAGTGGATGTGGGACGGAATGAGATCAAGGTGAGACCCTTGGAGGACGATGAAGATCGATCAATCAAATTTCCCACTTCGGATGAGACCCCCATTGAGAGGGAAATCCGGTTGACGAAAGAGAGAGATGAAGAGTTCCGGAGAAACAACACTAATCAGTTGGCCGTCTGTCCTCCGGCGCCTACTGCCTCCCCAAAAGGCATGAGCAGTCTTCCGATATCGAAAGCGAGGAGCGTCTCAAGTCGCCCCGAGAATCCGAGCAAAGTGGAAATGACGTCCCTGCCCATATCTGCGGGGGCAACTAAAGATATTCAGAAGGAAATGGCTACGGCCCGTTTCAAGAAGGAAATTGAGGAGAACATGAAACGCGAAAAGGAGGTAATTCGCGACAGCAAGCAGAATAAAGAAAGTGAGCAGGAAATGGCTAGCAATGAGGTAGCATCTGCACAGCAGGTAGCAGCCGAGAACAAAAGCAAAGAGGCTACCCCTTCGACGCCCAAAACTCCAACACCACCACAAGCCGCAGTAACATCCGAAAGTCAAACGCAACTTAGAAAGCCGACCGTAGCCAAACTATCCATTGCCAAGTTACCCGCTGCACGATTTTTTGCACCACCCGCTTTCAACGCCAACAAGCCGAACAGGATCACTCCGGTAGTGTCCCCCATCATAAGCAAGGGCAACCTGGGATTTCCCAACGCCGGTAATTCGAACGTTATCGGGGGATCTTTACCGGTGGGCATCAATCGGCCGAGCTTTACATCGTTCGAAAAGTACATTCTACAAACGAGCATGAACTACATGGCCAAGCAAAATGGCAGCACTCCGGCAACACCAGCAAGCCCAAATATGGCGATGAACGAGGATCCTATGAAAAAAACTGATCCAGGCGTCATCAATAGAAATGCCCAATTTTCCATCCCAACGGAAGATCCCTTGCGAATAATACAGAAACCGATTGTGATTGACGAGACAGAAGAGGGGGAGAAGGAAGACGAGGAGGAGAAACCAAAGAGGAGGTATGTGCCTGCCCAGGACAAGATCAATCAAGAAATCCAAGATTTGGCCATGAGAGAAAAAGGTAACTATATTTATGGTAATTGGGGGGAGGGGGGGTAGGTACGAGGAAAAAAGGGTAAAAAAATAATGGGGTCTGTAAAAATCGTGAAATGCTGTAAATATGTTTGATCTCATCTTCAGAACTGAACCGAACCCGCGGGAAATGGAAGTCGACTTTGGATTTGCCCGAGGCTTTGAAAGACGCGGAGGAGGAAAAGGAGACTTTGGGAAAAACCACGTCGATTACTACTACCCAGTCAACTCTGTCGCTGAACACTACTGGCACCACCGCCGCCACCACCACCGTTAGTAAAGATAACGTCGTTGTAATAACCAATGAGGATGCTGCCGCCGGTGCTGATGGCAACTCCGATGACGGCAACACTGATGGAGAGTCTGATAAATTAAACTTGACTAATGTGACGGCGGAAGATGTTAGACAAGTGACACGGGTTAAAGCCCCCGCCAGACGACGACACTCTTTGTTGATCAACCAGTGGGAGGAAAGGATTCGCCAGCAGCAGCAGCAAAACAGCAAAAAATAAAAAAAGAGCACTACTGCACGCGCACGCGAGAAAAAAAAACATTGTAACTAAAAATATAAAAGTGGAGATGGTACATTACTACTATTAAAATTGATACAGTATTCGTGTCGAGTATTGTGTCCAAATGTCGCAATATTTTCATTCTATTCAAAGTCTTAGCTGAGTAGGCGTACTGTATAGGAGTAAAGGTAAATTACAATTATATAATGATAATGAAGAGGAGACGGAGGAGAGGAGGAGGAGGAGGATGATGATGATGCTTTCAAAATTCTATATTTTTTGTTTTACTTAAAAATATACAACTTGAACATGTTTAATAGTACGTATTACGCTAGACATATAATTAGGTAAGGTAGTAAGTGCATTTTATGAGATTTCGAGGGGAAGCTTTTATGAATTTGAGTTAAGAAAAAAAAACAAAAAGTTTGTTAGGTTTATGACCAAAAAAAATGTTTAATGATTACTATGCTGAGAAAAATGTACATATTATAAAGGGTGACGTGTGCTTCGCTGTAATGATAATATTAAATGGAACACTATTAAAAGTTAAAAGTTTTATTGTGTTTTTTTGAGAGTTTTTATAAATCTGCACACTCCACCAGAGACAGCATGGTGGGAGGTTTCATAAATTAATTTATCTTTATTTAACATTTAAATGGACTACTTGATGACGACAGGTTAACCCATATTCTGACAGGAATAGTCGCATATGAAAATTAAAGGTAGAATCAGTACCAGTAAGTCCGCTTGGGTATTCTGTCTTCTTTGATGCCCATCTGATCCATAATTTCCATTTCGAAAGTTTTCAAAGATGGCTGGTACGTGATGGCTTCGACAACGGCGGCTTTGGTGTCTTTTGCCGTTTCGGCGTAGGTCCTTCTACTTTTGTAGTCCATTGTTTCCTCGGCGGCTTGTTCTCTCGATCTTGCGTGTTCGTTCTGTTTCTTAAAATCGTCAGTCCAAGGACGATTTGTAGTGAAGCGGTAGGAATGGACTTGTTTCTTTACCGTTCGAGGAAGATAATTGATTCTGTTTGGCGTCTTCCATTCCACCTGTTCACTAGCCCGTTCAATGTACTTTTCAGGGAGGTTAGCGTACTGTTTAGTCAACTCCCCTATACGATTGTTGATGGAACAACATAATCTTGCTGATAAACGCATTTTTGATCTTCGAGATGGGGACTTGCTTCGATCACCGATTAAGAAGTCGCTAATATTTAGCAACGGCAAATGCACCTTAATAAAATACTACCAATCACCAGTCAGTTAACAACGGTTGATTGTTGATAATTAAAAACGATCAAACCCCTTTCCAATTTGTAATTTGTTATTGAAGTATCCCATGGGCAGGGGTCTAAAAAAATAATTAAATTGTTTTTAAGTATTTTATTCAAAGTTTGATAATTATTATAATTACTGTTATCATTTTAAAAATACAAAAATATTCACTTACCATTTTGGAATCACATGTGAGATAGCCACAAAGTGTTCAAAATTGTATCTCCCATCTCCCTTGCCAGGCATCAGATGAATGAAGATATGTACTACATCAGGCAGCAACAACAACAAGAGAATAACGTGTGAAACACATTGAAGTATTGCGGTACATCTCTTCCATGCAATTTCATCACAACAAACCGGCTGGCAAGTTGATAAATCTACGCTGCTAACCTAAAGAGGGGTAGAAAATGTTGACTTCAACACGACCACTACTTTTAAATTTTCAGTTATTTTCCAGGAACATTCCTGGAATTTATCGGGCTGCCAAATGGGATTGTACGCCGAACAGAAGCTACGCAAAGGTTACATCAGGTTTGTGTTTAATATAATTACGTTAATTGTACTCCTCGCTTGCTAAGTGCTAGAAGTGGAGTCGTAGAGTCAAAGAAAGTAAGGTCATTAATAGTTTCTCTTCTGATTATTGATGTGTCACAGGGATCGTTGGTCTGGGTAAAAAGAAAATTGGCAAAGGTGGTCCTACCTTAGAAAAGGTCAAACTTCCGGTGGAGACAGATCCTGAAAAATTGGTTAATTATTGCTGTGGCTTAAATACCTTAAAGGAGGGAGAACCTCCTAAATTAAAGGATAATAGTGAGTACCCCGACTGGTTGTGGACCTTAAATACTGGTCAGTTTTAGAAATTACTCGTGCGTCATTCATATTACGTAATACATATCTGGCGGTATAAATATGAATACTAATCATTTGTGTTTATGTTTTTTTATTAAATAGGACCTAATCTCCCTTTATCAGAGATGGACCCCGATACCGAGGAATACTGGGAGCGAGCCAAGCAAATTTCGAACAAGCGTAGTACAAGTATGACGCGTCTAAGAAAGTTTTAACAGGATAAATTATGTTGACGTAATTATTATTTATTCAAGTTTTGTATAAAAGTAAATAGAGGAGTACTTAAAATTTTCAATGTTGCTCATTGTAGCCGATATGTTTTACTAATTCATGATTAAGTTTCAATCCTTTGTATTCGTGGCATCCTCCTTACTTAATTTTTTCTTCATCCACCACTACCGACTTTCGGGGACCCCTTGGTTCTAAGGGTACGTTATCAGGACCAAAGTTAAAGGCGTGTTCTGATAAGAAGCTTGTACTACTGAAACCCAACTCTTTCAGGATGGGCACAATGTAGTATTCGCGTAATTGAGGGGATTTGCTCATTAAGCTGCTCAGAAGCCTTGTGAAGCCAAGCTCCTTCATTTTCTCCTTTCCATCTGCCTCGGCCCCGCTTTCCAACACGTTTCTCAATGTTAGACAGGCCGGTTTCTACATAAAACGGAGACGACGATAGTGACGTAAACAGAGTTAGTTAGTTAGTTAGTTAGTTAGTTAGTTAATGCTTTATTCTAAATAATTGGGGAGTTTACAAGTAATCAGATAAAAATAATCTGCTTTTCATACTATTTTACACCCACCAAAATACTGATGTCGCCAAAGTAGTTCTCCATAATTTGGAGCGTCGCTTGCAATCCGCCCTTCACTATGAACTGTGCGACCTGACAGGCACTTTTCAGTGTCATATTGGCGCAGCACTGCATTGCTTCTTCAACCACTGCCCTACTATCCTGAATGTATCAACTAGTTTAATCCTACGTTCATAGGTTCATTTTCTCAGCAATTTAACGCTAACTAATTATTTGCAAAATTACCAAATAAGTAGTAAGGGCCTCGACGACGTATTTCATCAACGCAGAAGCTGCTGTTTTGTCCCGAACTTGTTGGATGACACAAAGGTGACGTAGCAGCGAAATCGAATTTCGCATCAAATTCTAGAAGAGAAGGTGTAGATTAAATAGGGTTATCTGAAGGGCGATAGGGTGAAATTATTTTTTTGCTGTAGATTTGTTCTTACTTTATTTTGCGCACGATGTTTGAAAAGATTATGTAATCCCTGAATAACGTTTCCGGAGTCGATACTCAATATCAAGTCATCATCTACCGCCATACTCGTCAACAGAGAGACTATGGCGTTCATCGCTTCAACACTGACGCTGTCGTCCTCTGGACTGTGTAAAATTAAGCGGGACGCCAAACTTGGAAGAATTTTAGCGTGAGCAATCGCCTTTTTTCGTTCTGACGCTCGGTTGCACGTTTCCCGAATGTCGTCATTCAGAACGAGAGCTTTTAGTGCGGAACACCACTAGAAACAGGAATAATACACATACACTCTCATGATGTCATGATGACTCCATCTTGGACACACCTTATTCATGAAGCCTTTTATGGAACCAACTTACTTCCATTAGAAATGCATCTGAAATCCGCGATTTGGATGTTAAAGAAAGGAGTGGCTCCAACAAGTCCTGATACCAGCAAAACTGTTCTCGGTTACCTTCCGCCTTGATGAAGATATTGCGAATTAGCTTCAAGACGAGGATTTGAGTTGGCTCCGGGAGTGTCTTGCTGGCATTGAGAAATATCCAGCATTATGAACTAACAACATCAATATTACCTTTTAATAATTGATTAATTATTAATTAGTAAATCAGACATACTCTAGGGCTTGGGCAATAATCTGCCAACCCACGTCATCTACGATATCGGGATGCCCCGGTGTCAAGGCCCACAATGCTCGGAGCACAGCGTTTCTGCAAAATTTTGCTCCCGGTCTGCAACCAACATTTTTGGCGAATTCGGATTTACATTGAAATTAAATTATATCGTTTGCTTTCCCTTTAAACGCCACATACGCCAAAGTATTTGCGTTGGAACCACTGTAGCAACAGTAAATCCAGGCCCGACACACCACGGCGTACGCCCCCCTTTCCAAAATACTGTCTCGAATGTCGGGGAGTCCAGATGCAACCGCATCAGCCAGTTCATTCAGCCTTGCTGTTACCTCCCGTGTTACTGGGTTCTCAGAATCCACATGGAACTGTCGACAATTTAAATATTGACCAACAATAAGAAATCCTCTTTGTAATTAATTGTGCATTATAATTTAAAGTTAAACAAGGAAGGCATAATTTCGTAATTCATCGTCACTCGACGACTCGACACAGTACCGTTAACTGCATTAGGATGTCATTTGCGTCAGAACCTCCATCCATGGCCATAATTATCAATTATGATTCAAGTTACAGAACAAATAAACAACGCCACCAAACCGTCAGTCATCAATAACTCCGTATCACCACAAATGTCCAATATATCTAAAGAATTTAAAACCCTTCGTGATTGCATGTAATTTCGAAACTGCATATAATATTTTGTCAGAGAAAATCAAAACAGGCATCATCATCATCATCATCCCAGATTTTTTTCGACAAAATGAACAGGTAAAGTTTTTATCGTGAAAATGGGCGGTAAAATCGATATTTGAATTTGTATTTTTTTATGCAGTAGAAAACAACAACGAAAATGAGAATGGTGTTGATTGAAATTCTTTCATGGCACAGCTTTTAGCCTTCCCTTCAGCTCGAGAAGAACAGTTGGAGCCTCCAGTCACCCCTAACCAGTAGTAAAGTGTCAAATTACCAAGATGACGGGTCTCCTTGATTTTGGTGTCGTCGGTTATCGCGGGATTTTAATGATCCTTTTCAGTGTACTCCTCCTGGTGTCCCCAGTCAACTCTCTTATCGATCAAATATGTGTCAATTTAGGCTACGAGAACTTGAGAAATGATCCCAAGCTGGCGTTATATTACAACAAGTCGGGGACCTTTGATCTCAGTTATCATCAAGTGTCTTATTGTCAAGCCCAGCATAAAGTAGGAGACTATGCTCCAGTGCCCGCCCGGAAGAGCAGTGCGTCTATTGGGGGTCAGAAGTACGCTGGGGAACAATTTGGCCCAGCAGTGCTCTCCCTACATAAATCTTCTCTGGGAATCGCTGTGTCGAATACGTACGTGAATATAAATAGTTAACTATTTTCTGGATTCATTTCAGGAATTTTTGCAGAATTTGTGATCAGGTAAATTGTTATTGTGTTTATTTCGGTTTTATTTACACGCCACAGTTCGATGCCAGACTGTTGCAGAGTGGATGACACCAGCAAGGCTAAAATTTTCGTGTACGGAGGTCAAATTAGGGATAAATTCCTGCCTGGATGGTTAGGCATCGAAGTAGATATCCAAGAGAATGTTGTTTGGGCTTTTGTTCAAGTGTCCGATGAGAATGGGAATGCGATCGGCGAACTTGTAACTTATCCGGAATACATGAAGTGTTTTCGCCATATTACTGATGCATATGACGCCGACATCGTTGTATACCCAAAGCCGGAGCAGTATCTCCCTTGTACGGCAACTGGCCTTCAGGAAGCGAAACCGTCACAAAGCGTGGTCTACACGAGAAAAGACACCACTGATTCCTATCAGCAAGGGACCGACATGGATGGCTACCTGGCGTCACCACCCAAACCCTGGAAGGGGTTCAACACATTGCTTACCTGGAGACTTAATGAATATTACTGTAATCGACATGCCAAGTTTCAAGTGATGTACGTCGTGACCTTTAAATAACCAAGATCATTATCGATAGTTTTATGTGCGCGAAAATAATTTAACGTTTTCCTGCTAGGTTGTACTTCCTTACCGAGGCAGACGCCCACAATACTGCCAACCCCACCACCATTCTTCAGCGGAGTGACTGGTTTTACCCAAAATGGTACGGGGTTGCGGATATCATTCCAAAGTATACAGCTGTTCATTTTGACGAAGAGTACCATTTAGACTGTATGACTCTCGTCACGGAAAAGGTAGCCGAGGGGAATTTCTGGATTGAAAGGGTAGAACCGTTAGGGGCGTCTGGGGGTAGGGTAAATTCGGAACGAGAGGGTCCTGGTTTTCCGCCCACGCTGTATAACAGTTGTCGCACGTACTTAACCCGCCTCCAGGAATTTACGTCGTACGTGGAAAAGCAACCGTCGTATGGAGGACGGTGTGAAACCATGAGCGAGAAAAAATTCAAGCCGGCCTTTTACAAAAATAAACGGTTCAGCACCAGCAGTGTGGACGTACCTCACCAGTGTCTGAAAAACGAGAAGGCGCCTTATCCCCCCGACATGGAAGACTACGAGGTGTACATGAAGAAGATAAGGGAGAATCGGAAAGCGGTGTGCAACCCAAAAGGGGCGAAATGTCCGTCTATCAAAGATAAGACATTTGAGGAAATCTTACAGGTAGTATCCCCAATTGTACATCATCGTTTGACGGCAACAAATTCCTCCACCAATGAAACCACGAGTTTGAATTCACAGGTAGCAACTGCCAATGGCCCCACTTTGAGACCTAATGCCACCGGACGGTACATCTTAGTAAGATTTGACTCCGTCATCTTCACTTCGTAATTTCCTCTTCATCGCCCAAAAATGAGTGCACAAGCTTATCCTTTTTTACTTATCCAGAAATCCCGGGCTTATCACGGAATGATGTCTACTTGGACCTTCCTCTTTCTCCTCCCCATCCTCAATTTTGTGGCCCGCTACTTCAAAGAAACGTTCCTCTCCACGGACATCATTGGATTACGTGTCTGGTACTTTATCCATCTCTTCTTTCCCTTCCTCATGTTGTGCTTCTTCTCTTCCGGCCTGGTCTCCAACAGGAAGGTCACCCGAGTATGGGGGAGTAGCTGGAGTGCCGCGGCGGCCCAGCACAGACACGTGGGCTGGGCGTGTACGGCTCTCTTTGGAGTACTCCTTCTCAGTGGACCCTTCCGACCTACGCCAATTCGTTGCAGATTGATTTTCATGTCGCTACACGCCTTCTTGGGATATTTGCTGTACATCTTGGGATGTAAGTGGATGCCGCAAATAGGGTAATTTTTAAAATCATAACATGTTAACTTTTACTGTCTTCCTAGTGTTCACCCTGGCTAACTCTGCGCTGATCCCGGGATCTCCGTCGGCGACCACTTGCTACAAAAATATCTCCTTTTTCGACCCGTTCGTTTCCCCCACGTTGGCGGACTTGTTTCACCACGAGATAACTACGACGGTCACCGAATGGTTTTTTATCGACGTCTTCTTTCACGTTCTTATGCACGTAAGTAAGGACAAGATATGCACATCACACACGGATGTCGGTACTAATTATACACCGTCGATTAATTTAATTCGCAGGTAATGCAGTGCCTAGCGGATAGAACGTGGCAAGTCAAACGTTCGTACTACTTCCCGTTGGTGCCCATTGTGGGAATCCGGGATAGGAGGAGTTTTAAGGTAACTGCGTGTGATACACGGGCCGTGTTTAGATACTCATTGACAATTAAGGACATTATATGCAGTGATATTTCAAATGGGGACATTTTTCGCAGTGCTTCCGGTATCGAACGCTGATTCTCATTTTGTATGTCCTCATCCTGGGAGTCATGTCGGCAGAAACGTGTGTCCGTTTGTACGACACGGACTGGTATGGCTGTGACTGTGGACCGTTGTCGTGCACCCACGCCAACCTTTCGGCGGAGAGTCGGTATCCGGAAGTTCAGTGTGGGAGGCTGGCAGCTATTCGAAAATTGCAAAAAAATGAATAGCACATACATCATGAAGATGGGGAAATGTGCGAAATGGAAAATTATGTTTCATTTTATTGTGTTGTCATTTTTATTTTATTTCGCGAATAAAAGTCAAGTTTTTTCCATTTTCTGGGAACATTGCCAGCTCGCTTCCATTTCAATTCCCCCCACCCGGCGCCCTACAGCAAGTACTAAAGATCCTGCAACGGGCTGATATCAGATTAGAAGGACGCAAGTAGCCAATAACCATTGCAACAAAAAAAATTGAATAAACAAACAATAATTAAATTAAAAAGCAGCATTGCAAACAAATGCATTCTAACTCCAAAAGAGCAAAACTCCGTTTTTACTTAAGATTTTACGTTGAGGTCATCCCATCCCGTTATTATTTTTGTCACCAATTTCTGCACCCTTTGAGTACAGCAATTCCGACTGGATTACTCTTGCGAGTTTTCTCTCAGTGAAAGTAAATTAGGGGCGTCGGTGATCATCATGACTTTCTCAACATTGCCGGTGGAGGTAAAAGTGGGATATTTGACATTTTAATTAGTTGCCGTAACTGCCCCCATTGTTGTCCATTTGAGTCTCTTTTATCATCGTTCCGTTTACTTCCTTTTGGGTAGATGCGTGAGCTCATCCTGAAAAAGCTGTCGAACCGGGAATTGATCCAGTGTCGCTTGGTATGTCAAGAGTGGCAGTCCTTGATCAGTCACATCCTTCACTGTCGCCATCAGCTCGTTTGGAGTTGGAGGGCCACCTTCCCCCACGCGGACGACGATGACTGGGTCCACAGCAAAATGGCCGGGGGCGTGGTTGCCGGAGGACTGCCTGCCTGCTGTGATCGACATGACTTTGAAAAAGTGCAATTTTCAAAACTCATGACGCAATCGTTGGTCATCTGGATTGAGGATGTGGACATGCAAGCCAAGATACACTCCGTCGTCAAACCCCTGCTCCTTAAGCATGGCTCAGTGCTCACCTCTTTTACCCTCACCTTGGAGGAGTGTCGCTCCCAGTGCGTGGGCATGCGAGATATCAGTACCCTTTTGGCTCTGGTGCCCCACTTGAAACATTTTGGCTTCAAGGTCTGCAATTGCTCTATACGCCCCTGGGGCTCCTACCGAACAAGAGGTTCTCATTTACCGCCCCTGCCCAACTTGGAAGTGTTGGATTTGGAATTTAACGAAAACATTGTGGTAGCAGACAGCCTCTTTCAAGCTTACGGCAGCCAACTGAAGAGACTGACCGTTCAAAGTAGCCTTTTGGAGGGGAGCAGGTATCTGCAAGCCTTGCTGGCGAATCCAAACCGGGGCGACACAGGCGGCTTTTTCCGGAACCTGGGGGACCTCAAAATAAATAGAGTCAGTGGCACTTTCGAACCCCGCTCGAGCATTACCTCCTTGCGACGGAAATACGCTGGGAAGCGGCTCTTTACCATGCTTTGGAGTTTACCCACCTGGCCGCTGGAGCGCCTCTGTTTAAACATTGACGACTGGGCCATCAGCAGAGACGACCGCTGGACCGTGGCTACCTTCGAGTTATTCAAACTCATCTCCAAATTCTCGCAAACCTTAAAGGAACTCCACATCAGCATCGACAACGTCGACCGAAGTTTAGAAATCCTGGATTGGCACTGCCCCGTGGTGTACCAGAAGGACGCCCTGATTCCCCTACAACTCTCCCCTTGCCCCAACCTGAAAAAAGTTTCCGTCGACGCCATCCTCATGGAGACTCCCCTCCTTCACAACTGGCTCAAGGGACTGGGTCACGTGGAGGAACTCGAGTTCCTCATGTGGTGCCGCTACGACTCCCGGTGGAGCTCCCGCTACATTTTGGCCAACATCCCCGAAAACCCCTGTCCCACCGCCAAAGATCTGCCCAAAATGGTGGGCAAAGTTTGGAAGATGTTGCCTACCATCCGGAAAATCGTCGTTTACGGCACCAACTACTCCCCTCCAGTTTGCCGTGTTACCCGGGTCTCCTCTGTAGAAAAGTAGCGTCCAAACGTGGTCTTTCTCTAATTCCCTGGATAAAAAAATCAATTATTATTGCATGTCTTCTTAAAATCTTCTTTTTTATTTTAGCCTTGTTCATTTTTTTGTTACTGTTACCCCATTGTACCCCGCTTGGAAACGACTTCAATAAAACTTTCCTTATTTCCAAAAAAAATAAAAAAAATCAATGTTGTCGTCTCACTACCTCCCTTATCGTCTTGAATCATCTCTCTTCCCAATCGCCATCAACCAATACAATAGCCCCGCTGTCTTCTCCACACGCATATTAATTCTCTCTCTAACTGCCACCGCACGCACTCTCCCACCGCGTTTCATCCTTTTAACCCAATTTCCCCACAAAAGCAACGACACCTGATCAAAGAAAACGCCTAAAGACTTAAAACGCTTCACAGGGCGCAGTCCTGACACAATTTTCTCCTGTACCCCGTTACTCCCCCCCCCCNTCCCTGGTGAAAGCTCCAACTCCATTAATTTGAAAGAAGTGGGTGAAAGCAGAGGAGTGACAAACAAACATATTTCATTGTAGACAAGCCCTTATATATTTTGACACAGCGCAATCTTGGAAAATTTACTGTCCCGTCATTACCCGCTCCGACTTTTTTCCTTTCCGGAGGAAAATAAGGAAACTTGTTTTTTTCCCAGTGTGGTTATTACGAACTATAAAAGTTTGCCTTCCATTGTTCATTTTTACTTTGTCAATTTTCTTTTTTTTGTGTGTTTCTTTTTCGGGTTGCGGCAGCGAGCCTGTACAGTGAGGGCAGGCTGGTTCCCGGAAGAAAATTGAACCAACAACAACATGCAGGAAAAAGAGAACAATTATTATTATTATTATTATTATCTCTGCTCTCTGGTCGTAATTTGTAATGATGATGGGAGAGTGTGTGTGTGTGTGTGCCCAGTGGCAGTTTTACTACCTGCAGGAAAAAGCATGCGTGACGGGCTGGAGAAAGTTTGGGAAGCGATTCCATTTTTATTGACTACACAAATGAAAAGGGGAAAAGTGGCGGGTGGTGGTGGTAGTAGTAGTAGGACACCGGAGACACACGGTGGTATTTTGTTTGTCAATATAAATGGGGCTATCTCGGGAATAGCGGGTTAGTCTCTTGGGAAGCTCTTGGAAGTGTGTCTGTCTGGGTTGGGTGGTGCTACAAGGAGAAAGGGGAGAAAAGAGAGAAAGCTGTTTTGGGCGCCGTGTTCGGGAGCAATTATCTTTTTACCTGTTTTAGACAAGCTGTATAGTTATTCTGCAGCAGCGCTTAATGCTGCCAAAAGTTGGGCGAGAAGATGCGCTTAATCAGAATTTTAGCTCCGTCAGTGGCGGGGAAAGTGGGGGTGTTAGAGGAGACAATAAAGTAGTGCGAATGTTGTCGGCGGTAACGCCGACGTCGTCGGATACCCCGACGGGAGGGGGTATGGTAGCCCCGAGAGGAATCCGGAGACCAATTTCTACAAAAGCAGCGCATGTAACGACAATACCGTTAGAACCCACTTTTCTCCCGTCGTCCTCTGGGTCATTGCAGGGTAGCATGGCGATGGCGCCGTCCTCGCAAAGTAGACCCTATTTGCCATACTCGGCGAGCACCAATCCGAAGAGTTGCAACGCTCGTGTTCAGGCCCCCCAGAATCAAAATGGCGGGGGTTCGCTGAAGTGGAGGACGGGTTCGAGTAACGGACATCGATCGGAATATTCCAGTGGGGGGAACAGTAGCTACATAAAAACTGGCGCTCGTAGGGGGTACCTCTCCTCCGGAAAAGCGGGGAGTGCTCGAGGGGCGCCCAGTCAAGGAGCGTCAAAGACCATGCCTTATCTGGTTCCTAGAACGGCCCGGCAAAGAGTACCTTCTGCTTTAGTGGCGTCGAGATCCACCACCAAGAGTTCCTCCTCCGACACCCCCCATCAGCCTGGAACCGACGAAAAAGTTAGTAAAAAACCCGGAGAACAGCTGACATCCACCATGCAACTTGTCGGAGGAATGGTGATGGTTGGCCAGGGAAAACCGGGGACGGCGCTGACTGGTGGTGGTGCTGGAGGGAACTGCTCCGCCGCGTCGTCCTCTCTCAACAAAGACAGGGTCCAAGTGTGTCGCACAAAAGAGGAGCGGGAAAAGAATCCCGACACCATTCGCCTGGACAAACGGGGCGTCCGGGTTTTTCCCGATATCGGCGGTGGGGAAAGCACCACCGTGAAACTGCTGAGTCTTCAGCATAATCTTATCACGAGATTGGAAAATGTGCCTTTGCTGAGTGTCCTGGTGGTCTTGGATTTGTACGATAACCGCGTGGAAAGAATTTGCGGGTTGCAGGGGCTACCGTCCCTGAGGGTACTCCTTCTAGGAAAAAATAGGTAAGTGAAGTGGCGCCACAATGTAAACGTCAGCAGTGGATGACCCCACGGAAAAGTACAGTCAAGTCAAGTCTCATTTTTCCTTGCAGAATCAAGAGAATCGAAGGATTGGACAGTTTAAAGCGCCTGGAAATTCTGGACCTGCACGGGAATCAACTGCGCTACGTCGATAACCTGGGATCATTATCCGCCCTTCGCGTTCTAAATTTGGCGGGAAATTTGCTGCGGAATATCCGGAATCTGGGGCCTTACGGCATGTCGTCGTTGACGGAGCTGAATTTAAAACGAAACCGCATCAAAAATTTGGAAGGTCTCCAGAAAGCGCCCCACCTGAAAAAATTACTGCTGGCGAACAACGATCTGCCCAACATGGCCGTTTTGGTGCCTCTCCGTAAACTGGCATTCCTCACGGAGCTTGTCCTCGAGCCGAATCCCTTGATTGGAGCGGTAGGGTCCGAGTACCAGAGTCAGGTATTGACCCTCTTCCCGGGGTTGGGTTACCTGGATAGGAATCCAATTTCGGAAGAGATGAAGCACGCGGCGAGACTGTGGCAAAGGAACAAGTTGGAAGAGGAAGAGCGGCGGCGGGTGGAGGAGGAAAAGCTCAGAGTCGAAATAGAGCAAAGCGTGGGGCCACCGGGATCTCGAGAACAAGTCATATTTCAAGCCAGGCGTCGCTGGGAGTCCCTCAGAAACTTTGTAAAGAGCAGCAATAATAATAACGTTGGGCCCACCCCCAAAAAGTCGGCCATGAAGTCAGTGAAGAAAGTGGTCGCTGTCGCCACCGAGGTGAACGCGAAGAAAAAAGCGGAACTACTGTATCCACCCGCTACCCTGGATCTGGAGGAGTTTCCCAGTGGGCAAGAAAATTTCGAGCAGATGGAGTCCTTGCTGAGTACTCCCACACGCAAGACCTCCAAAGTACCCCAAAACGGGGCCATTCAAAGGCAGGAAAGAACGGAGAATACCCCCAAAACCGAGAAAGCAGTGATCCCTACTGGAGAACTCGACAATACAAACGAACCGGGGCAAATCGTTATAAACGATGGGAGGGAGTCTGGTAACGACTTGGAGGAAACTGTTTGTCCGAAGGAAGCTTCTTCTGGTAATTCCCCCGAGGTGAAGGAGGACGAGCCTCCGGAATGGGGGGAGCATTTGAGGGAGACCACGTGTAGCAGTGGGGGGAGTGCTAGGAGCAACAGCGCCAAGGTAGCCGTAGTGCGACCCTTGATTCATCGGTCGACTAATGTGGAAATGGATGAACAGGTGCCCCTCTCCCCCAAGGAACCCAATTCCACCGCCATCTTGAATGACGAGTGTACTTCGCCGACCAGTGGTCCTACTCTAGCAAATGTGGGGATCTTGGAAGACAAGCTAGGTTGTGCTGAGGAAACCGTCCAAAAAGAGGAACCCCTGCCCAAACAAACGCCCCCTACCGATATTGTTATCCAATTAACCGCCTGTAACGGCGATGCTGTTGCGGCTCCTCCAGAAGAAAATGCACCCCCGCCCCCGGAACAAACGGACATTCAAAAGGAGTCCGCGCGAGTAAAGTCCAAACTGCTGAAGCATTTGCGTAGCGTTAGTTTGGATTCTTACCCACACCCGTTCCTACGCCCGGGGGAACCAAAGGCAACCGGGGATGCGGGGGTTTCTTCAACCGCCTCTCCCATGGTGGCCAGTGATGATGATGACGACGACGACGGTGGAGGAGAAGAGGAGGACGATAATGAGAACGAGGTTATCCAGGATTACGATTGCGATGAAGACGACACTTTCAGCATTGCCACCTCCACGTGTACCACTCTTA